>VZRZ01001704.1:214631-299841 GCA_013398175.1 Climacteris rufus | reverse complement strand
GGCTCTCCCCTCCCCCCAGCAGGACTCCCTTCCCTTCCCTTCCCTTCCCTTCCCTTCCCTTCCCTTCCCTTCCCTCAGCTCAGCCGTCTGTTGTCACCCCCCCGGGTGACAGTCGCACTGGGCCTGACAGAAGAGATGTTTTTTCCCCACCTCCTCCACAAACCCTTCCCTTTGTCCTCTTTTCAGCAGTTCTGGCTTCTGCCAGCAGATTATGTTGACAATTTAGTGTGAAAAGGAAATTAGAAATGCACCGGCGTTCCTCACGCAAGCGGAGCCACGGCTTGAATGAAAGCATTAATTCAGATTAAAACAGAATCACTCAACAATTCATATTTTCAGTGTTTCTGTGTATGTGTGTGTGTGCCTTGTGCACGACAGGGATGTTATTGTCTCAGGTCTCTGATATGACCTGCCTGATTAATGGAATGACACAGTCTGCCAATATAATTCCTACAACTAAATCAGTGCAACCTGCAGATCCCCAAGGAGAGGGAACGTGCTCCAGAAACTCTAAGGATGCAAAGCTGTTTTCCAGGCTCTTCCTCACAGCTCAGCCTGGCTCCCAATCTGGCTATTCCTCAAGCAAGCTCTGCTTCCCAAGCACCAAATACCAGGAACCTCCTGGAGCATCACCATCCCAGGAAAACCAACAAGTGAGGGGCAGGGTTTGAGTTGTCTTTAGGAATGCTGCCTTCCCAAAAGAGTGGCTGCCTTTCCCACTCTCACATCACCTCCAGCTGCCACTGTTTTCCTTCCATAAAGCAGAACTACTATGAAACCCATCTAAAGGAATTATAAGATTTAATCTCTAAAGCTTTATGTGATCCTGGCATAGGGAAAAAAAAAAGCCATATGGCAAAAACACCTGCCAAGTAAAATCTCACCCTAAATGCAGAGTATATGAAACTTCCTGGTGTGGGTGAAAATGAAGTGTCAGAGGTTCTGGTTTGGAAAGGCCAGAAGGGAGTATCCCTTAAAAAAAGCCTTAGAAAGTATCTTCCTAAATTCTTTTAGAGAGTGGCTGGTGTTGAGGGCAGAAGTGCTCTCAAGTTCCTAAAGGCTTGTGGTACAAGGGACCTACAATCCCAAGTAATGAGAAACAACTCCACAGTGTCCTCTCCAAGTATGTGACAGTGTCTGTGCCACCCAGCCAGGAGCAAAAATGGAAAAAAATAGCAAAACCAGGATGGCACAGCCTTCAAACTGAGTAGTGAGACCCAAACTCACAACTCACTTCAGATTTTCTGTTCCAAAACATTGCATTTCCTTTGCTGTTGCCACTGGCATCCCAGACTTCCACCAAAGTCAACAACATCTGAAGAATTACACTCTGTACCAGGTTCATTTTAGAAAGCAGTATAATTAGAAATAAATTAAATAAGATCAGTTGGGGGGCATTTCATTTAGTCCATGTGCAATTAAGGGGAGCAATCACATGGTACTGCAGGCAGTAGATGGTCACATAAAACCAGGGTGATAAGAAGACAAGGACACAATCAGAAGAGGCAGCACCCAGAGGAAACAACAGAAAACCCATCTGTTTGCTGCCTGTTGGAGTTCACCTGGAAGATTAGTTTCTGTAATGTGAGGTTCAGCTTCTTTCTTCTAAGCAAATAAAGTTTCTCTAGACACAGGAGCAGAGTTCCAGCTGCAGTCAGGGCAGCACAAAGACCCCCTCTGCCCTGGGTCCTCTTTCTGTCTGTTGCTCCTTCCAGATGTGCAAGGGAAAGGCTCCAAAACAGGCTAAATGAAAACTGTTCCATCCCCTAGTCCACCTTCCCAGCTTTCTGAGGCTGTACCCATCCAGGGATTTATCATTTATCTACAGAACGCTTCCCCTGCACTAATTTATATACCGATTTGTAGCAAGGTTGAGTATGGCATCCACAAAATCCTGCAGTAAGGAGTTCTGCATTTCAAAGATGTCCTGTGCCAAAAAAAATTGCCTTTGATTTGTTTCAAAATATTTTGGGCCTGTTTTGTGGGAGGGCTGCAGCTCCCTACATCAGGAGAAGGAATGAGGCATCATCCTTTGTTCAGCCTCTGGATGAGGGAGCTGGTTTGGACTTTCAGACCTTGTCATTGCCTTTCTGTGTGTGCTTTTTCGTGTTCCTCTCCACCCCAGGGGAACCCAAGCTATACATAGCTTCCAAGCAGTCTGAACAGTGCTTAATTACATTTCCTGGTATGTTTTCTTCCCTAATAATTTCTAAAATTCTCTGTACCTTCTGACTCATTCCCACTGAGCCTTGAGCTAATGTTTCCATAGTACTGTTCAAAGCAAGTCCAAAATCTCTCCCCTGAATGCTAATAGCTAATCTACAGCTCATCACTGTAGAGGTTATAATTAATGTTGTTTTTTCACAGTGGTCATTATCCTGCATTTCTTAATATGTGGATTTCATCTTATGCTTTATCACCCAGTCTCTCAGACCCATGAGAAGCTTCTGCAGGTCTGTCATTTTAGTTTTTTCTGCTCTTAACAAACTCATCTCAGCAGGTATTGCCCCATCCCTTTGCACATTGTGAACCCTGACTGACACAGCCCCAGGCACAGGGCAACCTCCCTGCAGTGTGGGACCACTGTTCCTGGTTTTACCTACTTATTAAATCACTAAAGGACCTTCTCTCTTATCCCATCAGCTTATTTTTCTTAAGAACCTTTGGGGAGAGAATTTTTAAATATCTTTGCATGAATTGCAGCCACCAGATCACCCTTACCTACACAGTGATTTCTCAGAAACAGAAAGTATTTTGTGAGGCACAGCTTCTCTCTGCAAAGCCTTGTTCTTTCCTATTTTGTCATCTTTATTCCTTCTAATTCCATTCTTTAGCATAGCTTTTGTCCTTTGCATCCTGAAGTCCTGCCAGCCTGCAGCTTTCCAGGCTCCCCTTCCCTCCAGGCTTTAAAAAATCAGTGCATCACTTGCAACCTTCAATTTCTTTGTGCTGAGGATGAGGAAAACCTCAGATTTACAACCCCCCTTCTCCGTTAACAGCAATTTTGTATCTGAGTTCCTTTAGAACTCACCAGCAAAGCCCATCTGCTCCTGGCAATTTGTTATTATTCATCTCTCTGATTCATCCCCAGACCCTTCCTACCAGCAGTTCAGTCTGAGGCAGCTCTTCTGCCTTGTGCCCCTCACAAAAAGGCTTTGCTGAGGAGCCCTGCTTGTTCTCCAGAGCTGGGAACCCTGGGGTACATAATTAATGTTCCCCATGGGTTCCACCACCCTTCCCTGCCCTCCAGACTCACAGGGAGGCTTCTGCTTCCTGATGTGCTCAGGGCACTTTGCATTATTATTTTGATGCTTTCAGCAAGCTGATCCTCAAAATCTATCTGAGGTTTGCCACGTGGCCTGTGCACTTTCTGCTTTTTCCCTTTTCCTCACTGGGACGCAGCTTCCAGTTTTCAGCCTTCCCTGAGGCAATGTGGATATGGAGTGGATTGAATTCATTTTATACCACAAGGAGGGGAATTTCAGGAATTTCAGGGGAATCTGTAACTTACTCAGGGCTTTAACAAAGTTCAGACTGCTTCAGCAAAGAGCTGGAGATGCTGCTGGTGGATGTTCATGTTTCCAGTGCCCCTGTGCCTCTCAGCCTCTGGAGCAGAGAGCTGGAGTTTAGTGGGTATGAACACACCATTCCTGAGGTATGAACACACCCTCCATCCAGCTGCCTCTCCAACCAGGGCAGCAGGATGGTGGTAATTAATGCACTGACTGGGGGAGATTTGTCTCTGCCCGAACTGCAGCTGGGAACTGCTGGAGACAGGGATGGGCAGAGCAAGGGACTGATGGAAACTACAGTCAAACAGGGAGTGTGAAGATGAAAAACTGCCAAGGGAGGGTTTTCTGCATATCCCCAGGGTGATGAAAAAAAAAAGACTCCCTCTCTCACCCCCGTTCAAGTCTGCCATTATGCAGAAATCCTTTTATGTACCATTAAAATTCAGCCAGTTCTGCTCAAAGCAGAGCTGCCCTTTAACGGTATCCATCAATACTCTGAAAGACAGGAGCTGAAATGAATATAATTTCTAACTGAAATCATTACAATTCTAAACAAAGAAATCTTTTAAAGTACAAAAAGAGCAGGATAGATAGAGGAAAAAAGGAGAAAAATGTAATTATATTAGTAAAAACTCTGCTTTTAGGGAACTAGTACAGTTAGAGCTCATCTTTTGTCCTTGAATTTAAAAGGTGGCCATGGCTAATCCACAAAACTAAAGTCTCCTTTACCTTGCAGTTATATAAAATATTCCTCCATATTTCAAGGTGCCCTTTTTATTTGGGGGAGGAGGGGAGATGTGTGTATGTGTGGAGCTTAAAAATAAATATGCTTCATTCCTTTCTCAAGGTCTAACCTTTCTGAATGTGCCCAAAAGTCAGTGGGGAGAAGGGCAGTCTGAAACAAGAAGAAAAGAGCAATGTGTCACTTAGATGTTGGAGCAAAACTTGTTCTTTCCAGCCATTTTCTTAAATTAATGGCTGAGGGCTGTTATTGTTGTTTATAAGAATTAAGGAGTTGGCATTTTGTGGATAATGAGATACTCCCAGGTGGCAGTAAGCTGTCCTTACACATTTCTGTCTTTAAATCCTGTTCTGTCGTTCTCCTTTGGAATGCTTTGCTCCGGTCCCGGGTCTCTTTTGGGAATACACATCTTTGATCCAGGGTCCATCCTGCCTGCAGAGCTGCTGCTGGCAAAGACTTTCAGAGCAGCTTTGCTCCTCTGGAGTCACCCAAGGCAGAGTGACTTGAACATCAGAACCATTGACTTCGGAGGGGATGTGCCATGACAGCTCTTCCATGGGTTCCTGTGGCAGGGAAATCTGGGAATGAGCTTTTATGGCCCACACACAGCCCCAGCTCTGGGTGGAAGGGCTTGAATTCAGTATTGCACTCACATGTCTGAATTTAGTTAATTTAAGGCTATCAAAACCCAGCTTTGTTGGGTTTGGGTGGAAAACACCTCAAAGTATCCACAAACTTCCAAACCCACTTGTAGTGTAGGCAAAGCCGCTGCAACACAGAGGAGAGACTGTATAAATGCACTTCTGTGGCCCTTGTGAGCATTTCCCAGTGTTTAATGTGTCAATAATAAATCTGAGTGATGGCTAAGGAGACAGAAACTTCCAAAATCTGTTGGCCAGCACTTTTTCCCATGCCCATCTCAGAGGAACTGTTCCTGACTGTGGTATTTGGTGATAGGAGGGATGAGATCAGCCTGGCCTATTGTCTCCTCTTTCATCTGAGTTTAGTTGTTATTTACTAAAGCATAAAACAGCCAAATTATGCCATGGCAGAGGAACAGAAAATATATCAGTGATAGGTTTCCTGAAGCTAATTTTATTCAAATAAGAGCCTTGTTGTGGGTGCCTGACCACACGTTTGGTACAGCGGCAATGCCAGGATCTAAGTGGAGGTTACTGTGTTCCAAGTGAAAAACCATCATCATCCACTCAAAAATGTGATCAGATAATGAGCAGCTCTGAAGTGGATAATTTGACTTTATTCAGAGATGGCTCAGCACCAGATAATACCTGATCCAGATCTCTCTCTAATTCATCTAAACCCTACTATTGGCCTAATTTCACACACTCTTTCTTGAGTTGACCTCTAATGGGGCAGGGGCAGAAGAACTGAAATGAAAGACAGCATTGACACTCATTAATTTCAAAGTTCTCATTCAAACCTTCATTTGTCCCTCCTTGAGGTTTCTGTGAGCATTTTTCATAAGGAGAGGCTGATTTAAAAAAAAAAAAAAAAAAAAAAAACAACAACGTGTGTGTGTAAATGCGAAAAAAAGGTTTTAACGAAATTTCATGGCATACCTCGAACAGGAAGAAAAGGGAATTCTGGTGCCCATTGTACACAGATGAAATTTATAAACCAATAAGACTAATTTAATTCCAAAAAAAATCAATACTGGGAAATGTTACCAAAGCACCACTCGTTGGCTTTCCATTTGTTTGTGGACACGTTTGTGGAATATTAATGGCAAGTCATTACTCAGACACTGCTCGGTGGCTACAAAGGCATTGAAAGCCATGGTCTGCTTTCCTCTGTCAGTAAAAAGATTGTTTCTCACTCAGAAATTGCCATGAGGATAAGATCCCCCTAATAACTGAAAACTTTAGGCCTTCTGGGTGGGATCTGCAGAAAATATCCATCGTGGATGCGACTCTGCTGTCAGTAAAGTCAGTAGGAGATTCTGCAAATACACGAAGGCAGCACAATCATGTCAGCCCTGGGGGCTGGGCAGGAACCCTAATTTATTTGTTACTTAAATGAAACTTTAGCAGCATGGAAAGGGCTCAGGATCCTTCCAGCATCTCTGTATTGATCTTTCAGTGAGGCAGAAAGATTGTGCTCCCCATTCCATGATTGATTTCATTTAGCAATTCAAAGCAGCCCAGGCCTTACTGATGGGATCTTACTCTCCAGAGCTGCTCTGGGAAGGTGGATGGACCCTCAGGGAGTGTGCTGGCTCCTGCACTCCAGAAATATCCCCCAAGACTCTCTACAGCAGCCAGGCAGAGATGGAGCCACAACTCAGCCTTGGAGGTTTTGTGAAAGTTGGAAATTCAGCCTAAGACTTACAAAAAATCCTTTCCCTGTGTGCTCAAGAGCTACCCAAAATTGTGAGGTGCTTTTGCTTCTTTTAAGGTGGGTTTAGTTTCATAGCATCCTAGCCCTCATTTAGTGAAAGTTTATAAAACCAAACTCAGATTTTTATTGTAATTTTCTCCTTTTTGCTTTACCCTCTCCAGTGTCCTGTGCTAATGCCATTATCCTGATTTCCTGATTTTCCCAGGCATTAAGACCCCTCAGTTTATGATTTCTTAGTTCTGAATAGCTCTCCTTGCACATAACTAAAACTTGAGAAAGTAAACTCTTCGTTATGGATAACAGTACTCATGACTGGCACACTTCTGTTTAACAAAAACCTATTCTTGCATGTACCTTATTCATACAAAAAATAATCTGAGGGCACAAAAAAAGATTTTGGGGTGTTGCTCCAAGAACACATAAATCTCAGTAATAAATGCTTGTTTGTTACAATTTCTTCCACTAAAATTACAGTTTTAAATGGCGTGCAAGAATCTAAATCAATCTGGTAAAGCGCAGGGCTGGGAGTTGGACTGGATGATCCTTGTGGGTCCCTTCCAACTCAGCATTTTCTGTGATTCTGTGATTTAAGCATGTGTTTATCTTCAGACAACCAAACAATTCATCCTGACTGCAGCAAGAGCAGCCATGGAATTGTCCCTGTTCCCGGGAGCTCCGTGCCATGGAATTCCAACCCCAGGAGCACCACATTGTGACCAGAGGGAGCACCTTGCATCCACTGCAAAAGAAAACCAGAATCACATCTGCCACCAGGCTGAGAGGGCTCAGTGATGGGGAATTGCTCCTCTCTAATGGACTGGAGACAGGAGGGGAGCTCTCTGCTCCTGGTGCTCCTGGTGGAGCGTTTCCCATGGATCCCACACAACCCCGTGTGTGTCTGAAGGCCAGAGGGCACAAGGGGGGAGTTATATTGCTGACAAATAATTGCAATGTGTCTGTGTAACATTTGCAACAAATCAGCAGCAGCATTTAGAGGGGCTGCCTGGAGGTCTGGAGCTGTCAAGGCAGATAATGGCCCAACACACTGCTGGCTAATAATAACACTGGGCTCCACTGCTCCCTTTGCAAGTGGAAACTCCAGAGGGCTTTTTTCCCATTTTTCCCCTCTCTGCAGCTGTTGACATTACATTTTGCAAGGGACATCTCGAGCAGATCCAGTCTGTGACCTTCAGGAGGTACAACCCCACTCCTCCAGCAGCCACTCGTCAGAGTTTCAGCAGCACAAGGCACAGGAGCCCAAAGCCAGCCCAGCACAGAGCCCAGAGCTGACCTGGCCACCCTGGGAGTGGCTGTCACACCTCAAGCACGGGCAGGGCTCTGGGCCATCGTGGTGCCAAACCAGTCCTGGTCCATCTTTATGGCACAGCTCTTTCCCAAGGGCTCTGCACGGAGCTGTGCGGGGAGATGGTGGAGAAGAGAAGATATTGGTTGAAGGGACCAAATTTTCCTCCAGCCAACTGCAAAAATGGCTTCAGGGTCCTGAAGAGAGGGTGCTGGGCACTGCCCAGGCTCCCCAGGGAATGGGCACAGCCCCAAGGCTGACAAAGCTCCAGGAGCATTTGGACAACACTCCCAGGGATGCTCAGGGTGGGGTTGTTGGGGGTCTGTGCAGAGCCAGGGGCTGGACTGGGTGATCCTTGTGGGTCCCTACCAGCCCAGGACATTCCATGATTCTATGAGTGCTCAGAAAGAAAGGGTTTGGTGTCACCCTACTGTGACAGGGGTGAATTACCAGGTGGAACTTTTCACTCTGGAAAAAAAAGGAGAGAAAGGCATCAGGTTTGACACACAAAGCAAGCAGCCCAGCCTCCACTGAGCACAGTGAGGAAAACATGTTATGTGAACAGCTGTCCTATGGCATCATCCAAGCTGCAGCTTACTCAGAGTGAACCTGGCCTCCCTGTTTTTATTTGGAGACACCTTCAGAGCTGGAAAAGAAAGATTGTAAAGCTATAAAGCACTGTGCCCAATTAAAACCACTCTCAAAACCTCAGCACAATATAAACATGTTCAACACTGTTAATCAGGAAAAAAAAACCTGCTTTTTTTTTTTAAAGACTATTTTTATCTTCACTCACCTTGATCCAAACACAGCATGAGGATTTTATTGTGCCTTAACCATACCTGAAAGCATGGAAAATTACAATTCAGACACTAGTCACATCCTGTAGCTGCAAAAACAGGGAGATATGAGTGAAGTAGAGAAGAGAACCCAACTGCACAGGGATAAAGGAGATAAATCAACTCAAGGACCTGTGTTCAAACTGCTGTGAAGTATAATGGGTTTCATCTCTATCTGAATGCTCAGACTATAAAGGTAAAGCAAGGAGGGAATAGCAGGACTGAGTGTAAAACATCACATTCCCTGTAACAGCATTGAGGGAAACAACTGGCTTGGGGGAGCTAAAGGTAAACAACATCCCTCATCACTCACCTGGAAAGGGGCCTGGACTTGTGCCAGTGCAGTTCAGATCCAATTTATAGGAAATTAGGATGTTTCCAGTGTCCACTAGGTCCAAATGTTGTTTTGTTGGAGAACTGGAGGGTTCAATGGAAATATAACATGGTTTTCCCTCTGACCAGAGGAATAAATGACAGATGTCCCCACAGAGCAGCAGTGCCATGAGGACACCAGGAGTCTCCTGGGCCAGTTTGCTTCTCCACCTGTTTTTTCCTGAATACAGATACCAAAGAATGACAGGGTTGAGGTCTCCTGAAAGGAGACTGAGCCAAACTTTTGGAAGTGCCCCCAGCACCTGGGATATGCTGCCAAAACCAACTGGTCTTTTTTTTCTATCCATTTTTCTAGGAGGCTAAAATGGAAGATTGTGGTGTAAGGTATTTTCTCATTTACACCAAGGCTCTCCAGCAGCACGCAGCTGAAGGAAGCAATACTGATAAGCAAAGAGTTAATGGTCAATTAATTCTGGCTCATGGTATCTGTGTCCTCCTACTGTCCAGGCTTTGCCTTTTTACCTGGGAAACCTACATTACTGCAACCACATGCCCTGCAAATCATACTTTATCAAGCTTTATCTTTCTGATCAAACTAATCTTTCAATTACAAAAAAAACCCCAAACCACCCTCCATCCAAATCCCCAAATACCGCCCATCAATTTATGTCCTATTTCTGTATTTTCCTGACCACAGGTCTTAATTTATGCTAAAGACTTCATGTTTGATTTTGATCAAGTCACTTACCTTCTCAGGAGGGAAATTCATCTGCCCTAACTTCAGCTATCTAAAATTAGATGTCTGGTCCAAGCTTTCTGCAGAGGCTCCCACTGTTGTCGGAGAGAGGCAGAGCTCCCCAGAGGATGCTTCATCTTCTGCTGGCAGAGGGGCCCAGGTCTCTGCCTTGGTGATCATTAATCTTCGATCTGTGCTCTGCTGCTTGCCCAGCAGGACATATCTGATCCAGATCAGGAGTGATTTATGCTGGCCTTATGCACAGATAAACTCAGAGCCAGCAGAGCAGGGCAGCTGTGAAATGAGGATAATTCTTCCCCTCCTTCGTTCTTCTGCCTGGTCTGTGCTTTTGCATTTCAATCCTGCAAATATTTATCCTCTAATTGTGGGCAGGTTCATCAAAATAAGCAAGGCACAGATTTTCTGCAGGACTGGGGGCCCAGGGTTGCAAACTTTCAGGTGAAGGGCTGTTTCTCAGCAGGTTTTTGTGCAACAAGCACTGTGTGATTCCAGCTGAGCCTTCCAGGTCCCAAAGTATTAAATCATTGTCACTAACCTCAGCACCAGCTGACAATCAAACCTCTTCCTGCTGCTGATGTGAAGGAATAGGTGTTGGATACAAAGGTGCCCTCAGCTTCCCAGCCATTTGCCTCCACAGACCGAAATGAATTCAGCACAGTCTCCCCTCAACGATCCAAACCTGAAATAAAATAATGGATTTTATCAGGGTGATGCTTGCCAAAGCACACACCAGAATGCCTCTCTGATCTATCCATAAGGATCAGCCAGATTCGGGGCATGTGGCAAGTAGGAACCTTTCAGAGGCATTTGGACTTGGCAAAGCATCACCAGGCAATTAAAGCCTGTGTGAACCCAAGTTCTGCTCCTGCTTTTTTGCAGAGTTAAAACATTTCCTTCAAAAGAAAACAAAGCAAATAGACCCCAGCAGCTTAATGAGAATTTTATTATCCTACCTCTTATTTACTGGTAGGGAAATGCTCAGCTTGTGCTGTTAAGTAGCATCCTGTTTCTTTTTCCATTTTCCTAGGCTAATCAGCTTGAAAATGCACTTGCCATTAATCTGATAACCACTATTCCCTTCAGCAGTGATCAAACCCTGGCGTTCAGGTTAACACTATTTGAAGATGAGATCTCATTCATTTATTGTATCTTTTCTATTATGAAAGGCAATTTAGCTATAATTATCCCATTTACTGTGCCTCAGATGAGTTCACTGTGCCCTAGCCAACTCTCAGCCCAGTTCTCTGCACCAATCTCTTCCCAGTTTAGGTGATTAAGTGACCATGTTGCTTTGGACTTTCATTTTTTTGGTTTCTTTCATGGAAGCCCCGGGAGCCTTAAGCATTCTAATGTCCTTTGCACACACAAACCTCCACAAGAGAACAGGCACACCCCAGTGTAAAACCAAATGTCAGAAATCATTTTGTTGGCCAAACATTTACAAGTGTCTGCCTGTAACCCCTAAGCACTGAGAGCACTGAAAATTCCCATCAGGATGCTGAGGTGCATTTGTGAACTGCAGTGGAACTTCAGCTGTGCTGTTGGTGGGATGCAGCTCTGCCTCTGGCAGCTGCCTCCTCTCAGGGCACAGCAGGGCTCTGGCTCAGAGTTCTGGTTTGTTCTCCAAGTCCAAACAGCTGCTTTTGGGGTAAACAGGAGCTGGAAACATGGGCGTGTTTCCCAGGCAGCCTCAAAGATGGGAGGAGAAACTCAGGTTGAGGTACACACCATTCCATCGCAAGTAATTCCTGAAGCATGATTTTTACCCAGTCTAAAGGAGTCTTAGATTGTCTACAAGGTCTGGAATAAAAGGGATTAAAGACCTTCTGGCAGCCAGGGCTGTCCTCAGCACATCATCCTGACAGACACTGTAGATGCTACAAGTTGCCTGGGAGGGCAACTCTTTGTTCTGAGGCACTGG
Organism: Climacteris rufus; assembly: GCA_013398175.1. NCBI lineage: Eukaryota > Metazoa > Chordata > Aves > Passeriformes > Climacteridae > Climacteris > Climacteris rufus. Next base: position 288,076 of record VZRZ01001704.1, on the reverse strand, counting down.
CTCCTGACTGTCAGATCCACTTCTCTGGGCATTCAAAGAGAGAAAACCACCAACCTTGAGCACACAAAAATGAGAATGAATTGCAGAGGCCAGGTGCAATGCCTATTTACAGGCCTGGTGTTCTGCAAAGCTTGATTTGATTTGTGCTCCTGATGTCCCTCCTGGTGACGAAGGAGGAGAGCACAAAATTAATTTCCAACTACAGAGCAACATGGGAATGACAGAAAACCATTAGCCAAGGAAACTGCTAATGTCTCTGCTGCCAGAGCAGGCTGGGGAAATAGCAAATAATGTCCTCCAAAATCCCAGTCTGCACGGAATCCTGGACATTTCATGGGATCTGCAGTGACATCTTTAGCCCACCCTTCGCAAAATGCACTTTTGTCTTCAGCTGCCATGACCCTGGGAGATTCATCAGCACTGCTGGGTTCTGAGAAGGCATCAAATCACACAATACATGGGGATAGCCAGCTTACTCCTACCTGCATTTCAGAGCAATTTTCTTGTCCTTAAATAATCTACACATGTTAATTAGAGGCTAGTAAAGTATCTTAAATGGTGTGAAATTAGAGTGAATAATTCATGTCATTTCTTAGCTGCAGTAGCTGTAGATAATGTTTTTGTTTGGGGGGAAAAAAGACTTAAATAATGAGAAGATGGAAATTCTTATTAATTTGTTTGCCCAGGAAGAGAAGCCTTTTCTGGTGAACAGGGCTTCAGTTGAGAAGAGCTCTTCAGCTGAGAAACAAACAGCCACTCATTCAGCCAGAACATGTTGACCGATCTTTAATCACTGACTGGCCTCAAACTACTTCCAGAGATAACAGTGATGCAAAAATAGCCTTTTGCAGGCTACACAGCCCCTGTTCTCTGCCCCTGGCAAAATGTTCCCTGCAGAAGAAAAAGTAATTTAGAGGTTGTTGTTTCAGGGTGGAATATTACAAGTTTACCATTTTTCAAGAAGCCTTTCTACAGCGAGTGGAGCAGATGGGTCCATTTGTCCCTGGGAGCAGAGGGCAGTTTGGGTGATGCTCTTTGAACACAAACCTGCACAAATGGCCTGTGATTTATTGACTCTCTCTCAGAAGAGCTCCACACTTAGATCTTTCTGTCTCCCAACCTGGGGCTGCATCAGTAGTAGGGACAAAGATGAAAGGCAGAATTTAAAAATACTAATTTAGCAGGTTTTGACTTGGAGCAACTTTGCTAAAGCAAAATTAATAAGACTTAGATAGAAAGCTAATTAGCAGAAAGGCAATTAAGCTATCCCAACAGGAACCATCTTCAGTGTCTCAGCTGGAACGTGCTGTTCTCTCCCACCAGGTAGAGCAGTTCCAGTGTCATCCAAAGTGTTCAGCTAAAGAAAGCACATCCTCATTTATCTGTTTGAAAACAAATTTAAAACCCAACAGGGAAAATATATCAAGAAAGCGAACAGAGAGGAGCAGAAATTCAGTAATAAGAGCTGAAGAAAAGCAACAAAGAGGCTGCATCTGCATTTGTCTGTGTGGGTCCAACAGCAGCACTTTATGGTACCTGAAGATGCTGTAAATTTCTTTACTCACTAGGAAATCACCTCCTTCTAAATGTCAGAGATGGCATTCACTGCTTTTATAATTTATATGTGCCTGCAGTCTGGATCCCTGGAAGAGCCTCCATCCTCCCCAGACTCCATCCTTTTTCTCAGCCCTCAAGCTTTTATGCAGTGAGAGATTTCAGCCTGGTGAAAGCCTCAGCAGTACAAACACAAGAGACAGAATAAGAAGGGATGCACAGAGATGCCAGACAGCTTTTCCAAAATGCACAAAAATGTAGCAGCAGTGTAAAGAAGCACCTGGGGATGTGACACTCGAGTGCAACCACCAGCCCAGGGCTGTAACTCAGCCATGCTCACTTGGTGCCTCTCCGTGGGCACGGAGCAGCAGCCCCCACTTTTCATTAAAGGGTTGAATTACTTTGCTTTTCTGCAGGACAGAAGTTTATTAAGCAGGGCATTGCTCGAGAGTAGATGGCATATGGGGAGTTCACAGCTTGGTGTAGCCCACAATAATGTGTTCATGTTCCTGTCTCCAAAGTCAATGGCAAACACAGCAACAGACCCAGTTTCAACTCCCAGTTTAGTGCCCTACTCACTAGACCACAAAATTGTTTTTTATAAAGAAGGACATATAAAGATATGGATGGATGGCTCAAAGCCTAATTTTATTGCCATATGGACACCTAAAAATTAGCATGTTGAAATGCAAAGGATTTTATCTGGTGCATATTAATGAGTTCCAATCTTCTACAATGAGGCAATAATGAAATGACCTATAAAAGCAGTTAACATCAGTCGAAGTGAGATCAAACATAGCTTCAGTGCTGAAAACCCTCCTCTGCCTACAGAGAAGCCCACTTCCCATCAGAAATTGCCTGCCCTTTACAGCACAGCCATCTCCAATATTATGGAACTATTTCTGTGTCAAATATCCAACACAATCTTGTCCATTCCCCTAAAATCCTGAGCTGCTTTGTATCACCTCATCTTGCAAAACTCCTGCACCTGACATGGAAACCTCACAGCACTGTCAGAAGCCAGTCTCAGACCTGGCACCTCTGTGTGTGTGGATTGACATCCTTGAGGAAAGCATTGAAAATATCCATAGAGGATCTTTTTTTCCCCCCACCCTGCTAAGCCTGGTGAATTCCCTTTGGGTTTGGGTGTTGTCACACCCACAGGGCAACGAGGTACACCCTGTATTGGAGATATTCCCTGTGACAGCCAGAGAAGAAGGAAAGCTGTGAAGCCACACCAAGCTCCCAGCAGGAGAGATGGAACATATGTCTCCAACAACATGAAATTCACTGGGTCAGGTTCTCAGCAGGAGAACTCCCACAGATTCCAAAAAACCACAAACATGCTCTTCATGCATTGCCAGGCACTCCAGATCCGTGATCCATTGTGGGGGGAATAATATCAGATTTGTCTTATCCCTGTTTCCCCCTTATTTCAACAGATCAGTGAGATGTAACACGGCAGAGAACGCCCCTGTCAGGGTTTGAGTCCTCATGCAAGGACATGCAGGGTGCCCAATAAACCTGGTGGGTGCTTGGAGAAGTGCAGGAAACAGGAGGTTGTCACTCGTGTTTGCAGATGAAGGGCTGAAGTCCTGAACCACTGAAGATGGAGCAACCACAAGTTGGAGTGAGTTACAGCAAGTTCTGAGGGCAACTTGAAACTCTGAAGTCTATTTCCCTGGAAATCAGGATCCATCAGCATTTCCAGTGAAATTAGAAGTCCACAGGATTGTGCTAAAAGAGAAGATTGCTGGCGAATCCACAGGCACTGACTACTTTTATTTCTCTAATTAATATAATTCTTTTCTTCTTCAAAGTGTTAGGCTATTTCATTACAAACTCAAGCAGGGGACACTTTGATCTAAAAAATAAGGTGGTTCAGATCTCTGCTAATTAGCAGCTGTCCTTACAGATTTTGGCAGTAAATTTGATGGAAAATTATATTATAATCTGTCATGCTTTACTATGTGCTTAGGATGAGAAGAGCACAGAACATTCATTTGACATGATAGAACATATCATCCAGAAATCAGTGCTGTACATTTTGAACCAAAAATATTAGACATATGAAAGTGAAAATAAAAAAAACCCCAATTTGTAATAATTGGCTGGTCATCTAGGAGGAAGGTCTTGCTTAGATGAAGAATAATATTTTTAAAACACAGCATTTAAAAATAAAATTATTAAGGGGAAATTAATAGGAAATGCAACCATTTTTCATATATTTTTGTTAACTTTTTTTCTGCTGGTGACAAAACATTTTTGGAAGGGTTTGATGCAGGGACTCACATCCTTGCTGACATAAGGAAAATTTTTCATTGTGCAACAGACTGTTTAAGGGAAGCAGCTGCCCTGCAGCTCTCCCCCACAATGCTATTTACACCAGCCAAGTGGTCCAGGACAGGGTGAAGGTCTGGGGTCCTGTGGGAGATGCTGTGGGGTGAGGAGCTGCTGCACCACAAGGATTTCTCAGCCGTGTGGAGGCACCTGGTGAGAGAAAGGCATTGCTGGGGGCACTGGGCTGGGGAGGCTGTGGGTGGCTGAAGCATTTTGGCTTTTGGAGACTCTGAAATGCATCTAAGGATGGATCTAATGGAGCTGGTGATCCAGTGGTGTCTTGGAGGAGGAAAGGTAGAAGTGTTTGGAGTGGTGACCTGTTTGCTTTGGGGCTTGGGCTGTGTCTGCTGGAGCAGTTGTGCCTCCTGGTCCTGCAGTGCCTGAGCCCCAGTGCTGCTGAGCACTTTCTGTCCTTGGGCTGTTGGGGAGGCTGAGCTCTGCCAGGTAGTCTGGCATCCATCAAAAACCAGAGCTGAAATGCAGGATTCTGGTTTTTCTGGCCTGTAGCTCCGAGCAGGGAGTTGTGGTTTTCTCCTTTCATGTCACTCTTGATGAGAAATCCATCTCAACATGTTACCTTATGTATTAAAATATGCTTTAAATGCCTAGCACTGATTCTAGCAGTTGTCTGTAGTATTTTTGTTTTAAGATGCTTAAAGTATGAATAATGAGGACAGAAGGAGTGGGTCAAGGGATCAGGCATTACATATCCAGAAGGAACAGGAAGGAATAGCATTTGGAAAACAAAATTATTTCCTTGAATGAACTCTTGACATGGATGAGAATTAACTTTGCCAAACCCAGATGGTGCTGCAAGGAACAGTGAAGTTAATTCTTCCTCTTGCTGAAGTGCAGTGTAACCTATTTGTCCTTTATCTCTCCTCGTTATGTGGTGATGAGATCAAAGCTGACATCTGGCTGCAGTTTTGCTGAAACTGGGCAAGTGATACTCTCTGCTGAATTCATAAAGAGAAAATATATTTGGAAACGGAAGAGCTGCTGGGGCTGCCTCCCCAAAGTTTCAGTGTTCAGAAAGTGTCTTCTGTGCTGTGATTGCTGCTGCTTTATGCTAAAAGGTAAAGGATTAAACATTAATGATGTAAACCATATTTATAATCTCAGCCTTGTTGGTGTATGAATCTACAGGCCAATTTTCATGCTGCTGTGGTGTTTACATCTGTGAAAAGAGATTATAAAACACAAATGCAGCTCAGAGTGACACAGGGGCAGAGAGTGGAGGCTCCTCTGGCTCCAGCTCCTTCTCCAGGCTGACCTGGGGCACACTGAATTTTTGGGGGCTGCAGCTCAGTGCCAGGATGTTGCTCTGCATGGATGGGCCATGCCCAGCTGTGTAAAACACCACTTCAAGATGTGTAAAAGGAAGAGAACCAAGGCCACATTGTGTCAGAACAACTTCTCAGATGTGTTTTCCTTTTTAAAAAAATTTTTTTTGGTGCATCCTCCAAGTGAAGTGAAGGGGCCTTGCTCTGGTGCAGAGCCCAGTGCTGGCAGGAGTTGGTTTCCAATGTGCTGCGTACAGAGCAAATCCCTGATTTGGCTTTCAATTCCATTTAAATTTCATAGCTGCACTTCTAAGTTCTGTGTCTAAATAGATCTGGGGTCTGCCTCCCAGAAACTGTAGCAAACAGCATATTTCTGAATTTTGACTAAATCATGTTCAATACTACTTCTGGATATCCCATGTCCTTAGTGAGGAGAGCATTTATAGAAGTGAAATTCCCTTTTTTTCAGCTTTTGAACAGCACCTTTATTTCAGTGGCATCGTGTGCCTGTGATGGCTGTGGGTATTTAGTGTTCCCTGGAGCTCTAAAATGAAAAATGAAGTCTTTTGGCCCCTCCATGTTATTCAGGATGGCTGAGAAATGCTCTATACCTGCAATGACAAATTTAATGTACTCACAATTCCGACATAAAATTCATTTCTGCTAGAAAAATGGATGCTGCAGAGCAAGTTTCAGACGTGTTGATATTACATATTCTGGGTATGCAAGTGGAGGGTTAAAATACCCTTTAAGAACCGTCTAAATGGCTTGTCCCTGTTGCCCATTTTTCACTGTAAAATAGCTAGTTTTCTCTGTTAGACAGTCTCAAGGACGATTTCTGTAAACATAGCTATGTTGTTGTAAAAATTATCTTTTTACATTCCTTTCCCATGGACACAGATCCTTTTGACGGACACTTCTTGTAACCAATATAGTTAGAGATGGAAGTGTTAATTTTCTCCAATGATCTGTGATTTCAAAAAGTGTATATAAGAATTAAACGAAAAGGGTTTCCCCCTTTTTTCCGCCCTTGCTCTGAACATTCGGTCTCCGGCTCTCATTAATTCTGCGTCTCGACTGATTACCGGGATAAGCCGTAATAACAGGCATCGCGGTAATATGTCCCCATCACACTGAAGTTGTTCAAAGCCCTTAAAATCCTCACAGTAGAGGAAGGAGTCTCTTGGTCTCAGAGCAGCCATTCCTGGGAGGCAGGCTGCACTGTGGAAAATGCCTCCCAACCTTCTGCTTTGTAAAAGGAGGCTGCAGGGCTGGTCACTGTCCCATGGAAACTTGGTGACTCTTTATCTTTACAGATAAATTAAGTTAGTGGGAGTGTGGATGGCACAGAGAGGGCAATATTCCTCACAGACCTCTCCCACTGGAGCACGTTCTTCTCCCTGCTTCCCTGGCAACAGTCAACAGGGGTAGGAATTCTTTTACCTTTAGACAGGTAAAGATGTGTTCACTCAGAATTTACACCCTTTCCCAGGATAGAATATCCCAAATTTGGGAAATTTGTCACCACTAGGTAGTTTTCCTATTTCTTTTCCTTCTTAGACCTGCATTCAGCATTTTATTCTCTCCTGTTGCGTGTGAAGGATTTCAAATGCTCTGTTGAAGTCTCTTAGAAGAGCTCACTAAATTTGTCAGCTGCCTTGGAGTATGTGCAGATGATGCCAGACAAATCTCTCTTGCTAGACAGCCTCAAGCTGAATTTAACACTTAATCTAGGTCTGCAATTTGTGAAGTATCTGTCTTCCAAATGAGACTGGATCCCAAAGCCAAGCTCTAGAGATTGCTGAGGTTTGGAAGAATTTGAAGTTTTGACTGAAATCTCTGCCTCTAATACTAAGGTGAAATGATCTTGGAACAGAGTGGTGCAAGGAATTTGGGAAGTTCTTTTCTTTCTCAGTACTTGAAAGCCCTTTTGGCTTCTCTTTGCTTGGTTTCACAAGACCTTGTGTTCCATTGCAAAGAGGAAATGTTCCTTCAGTCCTTTGGAAAAAGCTGTTTGAAGAAATGAAAGCAAAGAGTTGAAAAGCTTTGTTTGCTCAGTTTTCTGAATTAAAAGTCCATAATGTTTGGCTCAATTGTGCTCAGGGAGATGGAGATTTGTTCTGTGTGTGTGTGTGCTGAGACCTTTCCAGTGCTGGAGAATCTGCTCTGGGTGGGAGCTGGGATAGAGCTGAGACTTCTTGTGGGATCCCTGTGTGGGGACATCTCTCACTGAGTGTCAGCAGCTCTGAGGGGTGTTCAGGGCTGAACCTTCCTCAGACAAATGTAATTAAATTATTAAGTGTTTACCTGTGTAAAAGCTGCTTTGTCCCTCTCTTCCTGCTCAGTGTTCTCATCAGTCTCTGCAAGTACCTGTGTGCTCTCAATTAATTGTCCATTAACTTGCAACCACAATGCTGCCTTATTAATTATGGATTACCCTCAAAATCTCTTTAAACCATGGCTGGGTCTGGTTCAAGTCCTTCCCTGTTGACTCTGAGGTAACTCCACCAATAATTCAGATGCTTCTCTTGTCTTTTATTTGTTTAAGTGAGATCAGAAGCAAGCTCTCAAATCCCAGCGCCTGAGTATCACTTGAAAAACTGTTTGCTGCTGGTTACTTGTATTCAGGTTGAGCCAAAACAACCCAGTAGCTTTCTGAGGCTTTAGGATGTGCCTTGGGATCAATATTTAAATTGTAAAGCTACTTTGCATTGTTCAGTCATAAGGAAATATTGCAGAAGAAACTCTCACTGTTTTTTACAGTGGGTTTACTGCATAGAGCAAAAATTTCCATCAGGCACATAGGATACACATGATCATTTAAGAACAAAGGGTAAATAAAAATAATAACCAAAAATAAACTCAGAACATGCCACCTTGTTATTTGTCCTTTAATGTTTTCAAAGCATTTGCATTTCAAAACACACTAATCTGTCCACTTTGATTTATTTTTATTGAAATACAAATCAAACTCAAATCCCAAGGGAAGAAGGATTTTTTTTTTTTTTAGCCTATAGCAGAGAAACCATTTTAATTTCTTTTAAATGCATTCTGTGCTCCTTTGTTCTTGCTCAGTCAAAACATGTATGGATTTCAGGGACTTTGGCTAAATCAAGGAGTGGCTGAGGGCTGCAAAAGCAGCTTTGTGATTGTTTGTAGCTCTGTAAATCTCCCAAGCATTGGGGCAAGGTCAAGGAGCTGCCCTGCTTCCATGATTACATGGAAATTCCGTGTTTGTGGCCACGGAGGGATCCTGAGGGGAGGAGGGCTTTGATAACTGCATGGCAAGCAGAGGATGCTGGTGGCTGCCTGGCCTCTTGGCTCCAGGGAGATGCTGGAGTTGACTCCAGGCTATTTTTGGGTACAAAAGCAGCTGATTTCAAGTGCCCCAGGCCCTGATAGGTGCAGAGTGACTGTTCTGAGCTGCTTCACATCAAAGCACCAATCCCCCCAGTCCTGGGGACAGGAGCTGCCAGGAATAGGTGCACTTTGGACAGCTGCTTTCATCTTCAACCATCACTTCCCAAGGGGGAAAAGCACTTGGAGAGTTTCTGATCAGTTCTGTTGACCCCACTGGGTTTCAGACCAGACCCAAGGAGCCCATGGGCAGCCCCTAGACTGGAAATCTTCCTCCCCCAGGGAAAAGAAGGCACTGGGAGGCTGCTGTAGGAGTTGGGAAGGTCAGAGCATTGATTAACTGGCTGTGGTTTAGGGCTTCAGAAGGAAACTCTCCCTTGTATGACACCTCCCAGGGGTTTGCTGTTGTCCAGTGCCTTCCAAGAGACTGCTCCTGGGGTAAAAAAAGGATGGATTTTGCAGTGAAAGGCTCCTGAGGTCCTTCAAGTAAATATTGCTCCAGTGCCACCAGCTCCTAGCTCTGGGCAGGTTTGCACTGTGATACAATGGGTGAAATGGACAATAGTAGATTGTTCCCATTATTTGAGGAAAAGAATAAAATACAATGCCTTTTAAATATCTTTTCCCTCTCAGTGCTTCTTTCCTGGGAGTCAAAAGCTTTTCTTAAGTCACACTGGACTCAAGAGGCAGAGAACATCACAGTGCTTGTGGCCACTGTGGGTATTTCTTAATCCTGTGGATTTGTTTCCACCAACAGATTAGAACCAGAAGATGCAACATATATATTAAAAAAAAATAATTCACTTTGCTAGAAGAGCTATTTTCCTAAATGGTTGATCTCCCCATCTTTTCTCTCACCTCTCTTCACCTGACTTGTCTGGATATCTGATATATGAGCTGAGAGAAAAAATATCCTTCCCATCATATTTTCAGCATGTGTAGAACATGGAACACTTTCAAGAACAATTAGTATTTTTAGCACAAAGGAGCATGGTAATTCTCTTCTCTTCAGCTAGGGATGGAATGGGAATTAGGTAATTGCCTAATTAGGAATTAAGGAACGGGAATTTAGGGAATTAGCGTAAAGACTTTATTTTTGCCTGTTGAAGTCTGCTGTTTCTTGTTACCATCCTAAATTCTTTCCTAATGCCTTGTCCCATGACAAAATACCTGTTACAAAGACCATAATTCCAAAGCAACAGAGCACTGCCTGTAGGTGTGTTAAATGTGGAGTGGGGGGATGTTAATTCCTACCTGCACAAGTTGCTTTTTATGGTGTTGCCCTTCAGATTGCTTCCAAAAGGAAAATGCAAGAACATGCCATGTTCTTTTTCGTTTGAGTGAGCTTTGCTGTGTTGCACCTGTGGAAAGGTTGTGCTTTGCTTTATCTGTGTGCGCCCCTGGAATCCTGGGCTGAGCCTGTGCACAGGCAGGACACAGCAGGAATGTGCAGGGAGGATTAGCAGCCAGTGCACATGATCTCTGAGGAGGAGGAGGAATGACAGAAAATCTGAGTGGAAATTTACAGCTGCAGCTGGAGACACTTGAACTGGATCAGAATAACCTCAATAATTCTGCCTCTCTGGAAGATGCTGCGAAGGACTAACCCATTTTTTTGGTCCTCATGAATAATGGAAAAGGCACTCCAAAGCTACTAATTAGGAAAGATTTTATTCTCGTAGATTTTATTAAGGAATATTAATAAGCAACATCTTGAACAGCGTTTCAGGAGAATGGGGATGTGCAGAGAAGATTTAAATGCAGGCCTGTGGTAAAAGCTGCCAAAGAGAAAGGTGGAAAAGCTCTTCCAAGTGCTACATGGAAAGAAGTTTCTCTGGCCCAGTTCCCAAGTTGTGGTGAGAGGTACTGGGATCCTTTTCAGATCTCATCCAGCAGAGGCAGAGGGGACATTTGCATCTGATGTCACAAGGATGTGAGTTCCCAACACAGTCAGTGTTTGTGCTGGCTGGGGTGTGTGGTGCCTCCCAGGAGCTGTGTGTGAGCTGAACTGTCGCAGTGACGACACGAAAGAAGGAGACAGAAACCTCTGGAGAGTGAAGGAACAAGTTCTGGGCTTCCCCCGCCCACCTTTATCTTTTATGTGTCTCATAAGCCACTGTGGATTGGAGGAGACAAAGGGCTTCCCCTCAATCACACTGGTCAAAGGAAATGTCCATCAAACTTCTGTGCCCAGCAGAAAGGAATGTAAATAAAAAGATACCCTTACAATAACATGGCTATGTTTACAAAGAATGTCTGAGAGCTAGTTACAAAAGAATGATAACATGCAGAACTACAGAAGTCAGGGCAACACTGAATTGCTCAAACTGTTGTCTTGGGCCACTGAGAGGGCACCACGCAGCTCATCTCAGGCGAGGTGTACCTGGGTATCAAACAGCCAGGGGAGAAGTGTTTCACCAGCACTGGCTCTCGGAGGGGATGTGCTGCAGGAGGAGGAGCAGCCTCGGTCACTGTGCACAAACTTCTCTTCCCACTGCTCCTCAAGTGTAAAAAAGGCACCCAGGTCATGGCAGGTGTTGTGTGGAGAGAGCTGTGGGGATCCGTGGAGTTTATCTGGGCACACTCCTCTTGGAAAGCAGTGGTTGCTCATCAAACTCCTGTGAGACAAACCAGGGTCTTTTGAACTGTCCCCCAGGTGACTCCCCTGGAAAGTGTGATGAAAACAGGCCTTTTTAGACTTTTTTAAAAAATTCTAATTACTCTTAACTATCTTACAGTGGGCCTGGTTTGAGCCCAGGGCTCAGTCTGAAGATGACATTTGTGATTTCTGATTTTCACACATCTGTGACCAGCTGGATGTGTCAGAACACAGCAACCAGGTGACAGTGCTGGAATGGAGGGGGCTCTTGGTTGTTAACTTATTAGACCAGTTTTTAAAACAAACTTTTCTCCTTTTCATGAGTCACTCTAGGAGCCATTTGAAAGGACTCTGCAGAAGTAAAATAGGTCAGACTTAGACACTGTGCAATTTTGGGGTTATAGTCACTTTTAATTGTGCCCATAATCAACAGTGTGCAGACCACTCATCTCAGGAGACTCAAGTAAATTAAATTGACTGGAGATGCTCAGTTTTGCTGGTGAACTGAGTGAGGAAGTGATGATTTGACTTATACAGTGACATTAAGTGACAGTGACTGCTTGCAGCAACCTCAGTGCTGTTGGATGGAGGTTTGAATGGGCTCGGAAAATGTCTTTGGAATGTTTCCTCATCCGCCACATATTGCAAACAAGATGTTGCAAGTCTGGAGCAAGACAGGGGGAGGCCAGATTCCTCCTCTCTGCGTTTTTTTTTTTCCCCACAGCCATGGGCACAACATTCATTTGGAATATATAATGTGTAATGTATTGTGGCAGTTTGGAGCCATCATGCAAATGATGCTGCAGGTTTAATCTTCCCTCTGCTAGATACTTCTGTTGAATCCAGATGAGGCCACCGAGGTGATTATAGGGATGGAGAACCTCTGCTGTGAGGAAAGGCTGAGAGAATTGGGATGGTTCAAACCTGGAAAAGAAAAGGCTTCAGGGTGACAGAATTGGAGCCTTCCAGTGTCTGAAACGAACCTACAAGAAAAAGAGAAACTATTTGCAAGGGCCTGGAGTGACAGACAAGGGGGAATGGCTTCACACTGACAGAGTAGGTTTAGATTGGGTATTAGGAAGAAATTCCTCCCTGTTTGGGTGGGGAGGCTCTGGCACAGGGTGCCCAGAGAAGCTGTGGGTGCCCAGAGAAGCTTTGGCTGCCCAAGGCCAGGTTGGACAGGGCTTGGAGCACCCTAGGATAGTGGAAGGTGTCCCTGCCCATGGCAGGGGTGGAATGAGATGAGCTTTAAAGTCCCTTGCAACCCAAATTTTTCTGATTCTATTTCTCACAGGCCTTGTATCTCCATTTCCACCTTAGATATCCGAGGTGCAGAGAGAAGACAGAGCTCCTCTGTTTAAAGTATTTTTGACAAAATGGGCAGCTTTAACCTCTGATTTTGAGTTCATCAGTAGCTGAGAGCTGCTGCTTTGTGAATGAGTGCTCATCACCTGCCCTCATTAATTCCTTCTTGGGGGCAAGAGTCCCACGTCTTTCTGTATGTTCAATTGGTAGCAGTGTATTCAGCAGAGGAAAATTCCACTAACACACAGAATGCTTCAGTGAAAGCCAGGCTAAAGTTGGAGTAAAAAACAAGGTTTAGATCTGCAGAGCAAGCAACTCGATTTACTAATTATGCCCACTGAGGGTTCAGATGAGAAAGCTTTTCACAAGAGTTACACCAGCCCTGCGAGCTCTGCTTGCCCTGGCTGATGCTCCAGTGCAGTCTGAAGGTGCTGCACCTGGAGAAGATGACAGAGGGATACATTTGTCCTGTTTTAGGCAGATGAATTCCACGTGGTTGGGACCCTAGTCGAGGTCCTTATTGCATTTGACCTTTCTGAGATTCTGCAGGACCACCAGGCCTTGGGGAATTGACATTGGAGTTTGAACATCTCTTTTGTCCTCCACAGCTCTGTTGCACTGGCTGCTCTGACCGAAGCAGAGACTTTTTAAATGAGTTGTTTCAACTTCCCAGAAGCAGGTGGGGAGGTGACCTATAGCTGACTGTGCTGCCAGGGAATTGCCTTCCCCTTAGAAAAATGTCTGTTTTCCTAAGGAAGCACTAACAGGAGAGCACCTCGTGGTGCACATCGTAGATCAGGCTAAAACACTGAGCCATGGAGATCCTTTTGGAGGGAGCTTTCAATTTGCAGAGGTGGATTCATCTGCTCTGACAGTTCATTAGATCCAATATTGGGCTTCCTCATAACTACAGTGAAGAGTCTCCTGTGGAACTGCTCAGCTTAATCAAACACAGACTTCCCAAGCAGGCCAGATGTGCCTGCCCTCCCCAGTCAACTTTGGAGATGTCTAAAATTAGACAGATGAGTCCCTAACCTGTGTATCTATCCTGCCTCACAGTTGCTGCTGTTAATAACTTGGCAGCAAGGTGCCCTTGATTCCACTTACCCTGCATTTATAAATAAATATTTGGTGTGTCAGTGACTCAGACCCATTGATCTGAGGTAGTTATCCGAGGTTTGAATTGATTTCTTATCCCTGGCCAGTAAATGTTTTTTCTAAGACGTGCCAATTGTCTACTGCTTAGGAAGCTCATCAAAATGTCAGGCTTAGTTTGAGTCCTGCCCAGATTGAGAGCAATTACCCCCAGTCCCATGTTCTGTATGAGACCCAGGGAGGTGCAGTCATGAAAATATCCAGAAACCCAATTAGGTTTAGAAGATATTGCACCTGATAAGTTATCCTGGATAACTGCTCTTTGTTCAAAGGTCCTCCTGGCAAGAATCTTCGTTGTGCCTGAACAACCTGAGGGAATAGATTTCATTGTAAATGGGCTGGAGATCTTTCTTCAATGGAGATTGCACTTCTGTGCTGTTCACTTACTGTAAACTGAACCAAAAAATGTTTATATACAGAAATGGAGGGAGGGAAGTTTGTGATTGTTGTGTCTTTTCTTTTTATTGCAAGCCTTAATCTCACTGAATAGCTGCCTATCACTCAGCTATCAAGTTTAATGAGGAAGAGAGGAAAAGAAATGTGCTCTTGGCTGGGCTCCTTATCCAAATGCTGTGATCTTTGTCAAGAAGATTGACAAAGCTGGTATTCCTGGGATTTATTTATGCATGCTGATATGTACAGGCTGGGGACAGGCTTCTCCTAATGCTGCATCCCTGGAGACAGATGTCAGTGCTGCTCAGGGAGAGGTGCTGCTGTGCACTGTGATGCTCTGATGTTCTGTCCATCTTGTCAGCCTGAATATTCCTCCCCAAACCACCTCTGTACAAGGTGTATTTGGGAGCTTTGCTGTCCTGTCTGTCCATGGGATGTGCTGAGGCCTCTCCAAGTGAAGAGGTGACTGTCCCTGAGCAGAAGTTTGGTGCTGGAGCCACTCACCTGATGCTGTTCTAAAACCTGCTGCCATTTCCAGATTGCCCCCTCAACCCAGGAGTTAAAGGCTACAAGGAGTTAACATCACCTTGTTTCAGGATCACTGGATTTAAAAAAATAGCAGATGACCAGGGAACCTGAGGATGCATAAATAACCTGAACAGGGGCAAGTCTGTCACTCTGACTCCCTCCCACTGAGCAGAGCAGTAGGTTGGAAAGGTCAGGCTTCAAACTGCTTCTGCTAACTTTATTTCCCACCTTAGAGGAGGAGAACACAATGACAGCATGGGCTGCCTCTCCAAATCCTTGGAATGGCTTCAAGTGGCAGTGCATAGACAGGGGGTGGTTCCTGCTGAGCAGATGGGCAATGTCCAGCCCATGGGACATCAAGACTGGCTAAAGAACAGTTCTGTTCTGTCAGAAGGGATGGTTTGAGCCTAAAACAAAAGGGATTTTCTGGTTAAATTAATATCAAGTGTCTTCCACATTAAGAGTTCAAACTTTTCCTCAATTCCACCGGAATACATTTGTACCCACCCTAATACTTATGAATAAATACAAATTGTCAAAAGGCCTCTCTCCAAAGCATGACAGAAGCTCAACATCTCCATTTTGCTGTGAGGGTAAACATGAACCTAAACTCCCACCTCTCCTTTTCCCCTCTCCCCCAAGGTTTATAAGGTACCTGTCAGCAGTAGCTGGAGTTAAGCTCCAAACCAAACCACCCACACTGAGCTACCCTCTGATATTTCTTGGCCTTTGAACACTCTCCTGCTAATTGTGGCTGGAGATTTCTTCCAACAGCTGCCCTTAGAAGTAAATTTTTGCTAAAGGGGACAGAATTCAGGGTTCAGAGATTCAGCTGCAGCCCAAGGCCAGTGCTGTGCACAAAGTTTCTCACTTTGATCCTGGCCAGGAGCAGTGCCTGGGCTCCCTGTTAAGGTACAGTCATGTCTGGAACAGCCACCAGGACACACCACCCCAAAAATGAGTTCATTGACCCAAATTAAGCAGGTCATAAGTGGAGCAGGAAGGCAGATTGGGGTTTTGTTATGGCCCTGTGGAAGAAAATTGAATCCCGTCTCAGTGGGTTCTACTACATCTAATGCTCTGGATTGTTTTGTTTATTTTGCTGGAGGGAAGTGCTTTACCCTCCCTGGCCATTAATCAGGTTTAAAGAGCCAATTTTATTTGTGGCTGTGCTCCACACTTTCTTCCCCTCCCCTTGCAGAGTATTTTAAATAATATGAATCAACATTGAGCTTGAAAACATTAAAATACTTGCCAGGGAAATTTCAAATAAGTGCATGAAAGGATATATAAAGTAGGAACCATTTAACTGGAAAATGCATTACCCATATAAGTCCTAAATAACTGCTGAGTGTGAAAGGCTGATTAAAAACAAACAAATCAATAGAATTAATTAACTGGGAGGCAGTGTGGTCTAGCAGAGAGACCACAAGGATGGGAATTAATCCCCTTGTGATTTCAGCCTGTACTCCAGGACTGAATAAGTAGGTATTTAGCCTCCAGTTTCTTTTTGAAGCTGTATGAAGGGTTTAGGTGTTCACATCAATAGGACTCAGATCCTGAGGTGCCTCCCCTTTGTGAGTCTGCAGCACACGTGGAAGCATCCTTAATCTTTGTGCTTCCAGTGTGTGCTCAAGGCAGGGAGTGAAAAATCAAAGACATCAAGGGCTGAGGGTTTGAACTGTTCTGGAGAAGGCAACCACAAGCCCTCACCTCCCCATTAAACAGGTGCAGGATCTAGTTCAGCCTTCAGCACTGCAAAATGCATGATCTTCAAAATGATGGTTCCTTGCTTCACAAGTTTCACCAAGAAAGGCAGGGAAATCCTGGTATCCTGCAGGATTTAGTGCACACACCACTTGTAAAAGCCCCTTTAGGATGGAGCCTGCCCCGTTTCATCTCCCTGAGTGTGTGCAGTTTTCATAAGATTGGCAAGGCAGTTCTGAGTTAATCAAATCCCTCCCTCCCAAAGCCTGTCCAGCACCAACAACCTGTTGCATCCCAGCCTTGAGGCTGTGCTTTGCAGAGGGCACCCAGGTGAAGTGGCATCACACCTGAGACAAAAACTGCTGGAGATCTGCCTGTTATGTTATTTCTGGGTTTTTTTTCCCCATGAGTTTGACTGAATTTTCATTTGGTTTTAAAGCCTTTGCAGCTTTAGGCATGAGCTTGCAGTGAGTTTGAAAGCATGACCTGTAGCAGTGGTTCACTAGAGAAGCAGACTAGTGGAAAATCTCATCTACTCAGCGCTGTCCCATGTATCTCTATCCTTTCCTCTCCACCAGCAAATCCATTTCCCAAGTGCTGAATTCTTCAGGCTGTTTATTTGGCTTAGCTCAAAATGCAATTTCCCCTGAGCTGGGATCACAGTTTAAGTTCTGACTCTGCTGGGCAAATCTACAGAGCTGTGATGTCTTCTAATGCATCTCAAAGTGCAGCTACAGAGCCAAGGTCTGGCCCAGGCTGTGACTGAGCCCATAAAGCAGCAGACAAAGCCTGGCAGTAGATTACTCCTAATTAATCACCTCAAGATACCCTATCTACGTATCAATTTTGTGTGTTTGTTGCAGTCCTTTGACATCATGGGCGTTTTTTACCTGTCACCCCTTTGCACTTTGATAAATATTCCATAATCAACTCCTTCAGTTTGACCCCAATGGGTTGATTTATTTCTGCAAAGCAGCTTCACATTTCATCTCTGCCTTATCCTGCCTTCTTTTTTCCCCCCAGAAAATAAACACAGACCTCTTCCCCTGCAAGACAGCAGGACAAATCTAGAGCAGCCCAGGGAAGAGACCCAGAAGAGCACTGGGCTCTGCAGTCAGCGAAACCATTTTGGCAAAGTTTTCTTTCCTGAGAAATTCCAGCCCTAAACAGGCCAGTCCTGTGCCAGCCTGGTCCCAGCCCCTGCAGTTCCCTTCTGCCACAGTGACACATTTCTACCTGCCCTGCCCAGCCCAGGTGGGAGCTGAAGGACAGACAAATGCATTTGGAGAAAAACCTCAGTCCTCTCAGCTGAAGATCAAAGGTAAATTTGCTTGGAGCACTGAATTATGAATCTTGAGGAAGAACTGTATTAGCATCAACAATGGGATTAATTAGTCTCTGCTTGAAGCCTTTCAAACACAAATACACAGCCTGTACATTGTACCAGTACAGTGCAATTTCAGCTTTCCTCACTGCAGCCCCAATCCTGCCCCCCTCTGAAAAAGGGACGCTGTTTTCATATCAACCTGAGCTCTATTTTGAACGAGGGGAAGGAATAGGTACAGCAGGCTGAGCTACCAGGCTGTGTGAAGCACAGATAACAGAACAAGCTTTCAACAGGCTCCTTTCAAGCTTTTGTGGAGAGCAGAGATAACAGCTGAGCAAACTCTTGGTAGGAAATTTGTAGCAGGCAGGGCTGGAGTGTGCTGGTTGCCTGTGATGGGGTGTCAGGAGAGGGGCTCCCTGGGTGAACGTGCCCATAATAGACCAGGTTATCCAGGCAGCTCTTCTTGCTTTGGTTCTTTCCCCTGAGTGCTTTTCCAAATGTATTTTCTTCAGAAATTTTACTTGTGCATGTCGTTCATCAACAGGCTACAGCAGTTCTCTAAAAGAGCTGCTGAACCAGAAATGAACTATTTTATAGACAAAATGTCGATTAATCCAAGTGTCTGCGTAAAGCCAGACAATTTCTCCCCCAGTTTTTCCAGGGTTTGTGATGAAAACTGTCATTTATTAAAAGAACAGTCACTCCTGAGTGTTCTCCAGTACTGAATGCATGCATGAGGTAGGAGCTTGACACCCCAGTTTTACACATTCCCACACAGATGAATGGTAGGAAGTAGAAAATGCACCCCAAGGTGTGTGTGTGGCCCAGTTTGAACTGTGAAACACAAGAATCAGGTTTGTGTCTGAATCTGCAGCATGGGGTATTTTGTGTCATTCACTAAAATTAACTTTATCCAGGCAATGAACTGAAGGGATAGGGAAGCAGGATTAGGGATTTTTCTTGGGGGGAGGAGTGGGGAGAGGGAAGTGATATGGGAGCTGCCTGTCCCACCTCTAAAAAAACCTCTTTTAAAATGTGTTTTAACTTCCCCCCTCAAAAGACACCTTTCTGTGAGCCCCGTGTGATGTGCAGAGGAGTAGCACAGTCTCAGAGACATCTGTTCAGATTTCAGCTTCAAATCACAGATAAATCCCCCTTGTTCCTGTTACCCTGGTACCTGTGTGTGCTTCATAAATCCAGCAGGTGACCTGCAGCCTGATCAGGCAACCCTTGTGCCTGCAAGGAGGGAGGGCAGGGGTGACAACATTTGTGATGTGCTGGCAGAGCTGGTGCTATTTACTTGCTGATAGACCCTTAACATGGATAAATACTTCTCTATTTCTTGCCTGTGTAAGCCAATACTGCAGCTTTTCCTTTAGCCTGTTTTTTATGCAACCCAGAAGACCTCAATATCTTCAATATTTTTTACCCAAAAGACCTCAATATCTTTCAGACCTCCTTCCCTTTGCTTTTGGGGGCTTTGTGAGAGCACAGAGGCAAAAGCCTTGTTTTCAGAGAAGCTGGTTGAGAGACAAAGGAAATAAGCTTACCAGTTAAACACAAAATCCCAAATTTTGGAGCTGCAGAAAGACAGAAGGGGAGTGAAACACATTTCTAAAGGTTATGCCAGGGACATTAAAAGAAACACAGACTGATTGCTGAATATTACTGTTCCACTTGACATTAAAATTTCTGTGTGAGAACTGAGGTCACTTTACTATCGGTGCCTGTATTGAGCATAATTACTGTGACTGAGGCTTTTACTCTCTGTGCTTGAAAGCTTTAGAATTTGCAGGTGCCTTTCCTGGAGGATGACCACATTCATTCTGTCCGTGCTTCCATCCAGCCTCCCAAACAGACACTGGTGCTGAGAGCAGAGATTTGTGTGAAGTGAGGATCTGCACCCTGGGCTTGAACCAGCTTTGACCTGGCAGGAGTTTATTTTATTCAGAGGAAGGAGTAAATACCACGGTGTGACAAAGCTGTCAAACTCAAACTCCTTTCCTTATTTGTCCTGCTCTGTTCAGAGGTTCTTCCTACAGTGCTGACCTTTGCCTTGTCTCAGAGTGGCATCAGCACTGAACTTGGCCTTGCAACATTTGAATATTGATGTTCTTGATTCAGAATGAAGATATAATTCTGTGCCACTGCAAGCACAAACAAGTTTATTCCCATTAGATAAATTGCTTAAGTTCATTCTTAAGTGTTTTGTTTAATGAACCCTAATCGCTTTGCAAAAGCTTCCTGAGTGTCTTTGGGAGAGCCAAAAATAAATCCAATGTGTCTGGGTTCCTGACAGTATCTCCCAGCAGATCCTGTGAGTTCACTTTAAAGTGAGTGCTTTGAGCTGTGTTTCTGACTCTCTGCTGGTTTTACAGTCTGTGTGTTTAATAACTGGCCATGGAATTAGATATGTCATCAGTTCAGCAGAGGCTGTTCTGCACCTCATAAAATATCAGCCTCCTGTTTAAAGTGTTTTATGCAGAATGATTTGTATGGAAGCAGTAACCTTGCAGTCCTGAATGCAGAAGAAGCAGAGAGGCTGTAAAATGTGTCTAAAACAGCTCTGCAACTCTTTGCCCTTGTTGCTCAGATGCACATGAGCTGCTTGTGAGAGCCAGGTGTCACTCAGGTGCCTCAGTTCCAAAAACTGTCCTAGAGCGGCTCCATGTGCACAATAAACAATTTTAAAGCATTTGGACTAATTACCTTTTAAACACTTAGTGTGGAAAGGTCATCTCTAAGCATGGCAGAGCTTACAGGCTTGAGAAAAAGGCCTTGTCCAGAAGAGCTGGGTGATGAACACGTGCTGAGCCTGTAGAGAAGATCCCACACCCAAGCTCTGGAAGCTGAGGAACACCTTGGCTCCTCTGCAGAAGAGAACAAGGCTGTTCACTTCTGCACTGAACTTGTCTCCATGCCAGGGAAGCCTTTTTATCTTGTCAGTAGTTCAAAGGTACTTTAGATCCAGGAGGAGGAGGAAGCAAATGAAGTGATATAAAGAATACAGGTGACACGACTCAGAGGGCAGGCTCTGAGCTCTTGCAGAAAGATTTGGGATGACATGAGCTGGGCAGGACTGTCTGTGCTTGGATTAGTTCAATTTGCTCTTTGATCCTGACCCAGCCCTTTGAGAATTTCCCCTGTGAGGGTGGATGAGAGCAGGAACACTTTAGATACTGCACAGATTTAAACTGAGCCTGGTGAAAAGGCTCAAGTGAGAACCCTGCTGACAAGCTGACCACACATGGACAGAACAGGGGGTTCTCAGCAGGGACTGGGGCAGGTGGGGTTTTGGTCAAGCTCTGCTGAGGATGCATTTTTGGCCTCCTATGTCCTGATGGCTGCCTGGATGAGCTGTGCCAATCCAAACTTCAGTGAAGAAGCGTCCTCCTGACACTCACTGGAGTTTCTGGAAGCTGGTTGGTGCCATGGAAACCTTTGTGTACTTGTAGCCCCTGCAAAGGGATGGAGGACTCCTGGTTTTTGTCATTCTTGGAGTCCTGATCCAATCAGACTGGGCTGTAGCACCCTGGGTCCAGTCCAGCCTCTGAAACCCAAGGTGCTGAGTGAGTCCCAACCTGGCCAAACACACTTGGCCCCTGGGCCCATGTGGCTGCCCCATCAAACTTCTTTAGAAAGCAATTGTATTTGCATATTAAAAAAAAAAGGTGATTAATGGGAGTGACAGATACTTATTACTTCTCATTTCAAACACAGGACTAATTGTCTCCTGTCCCTAGTAAGCAATTTAAAGAAATGCTGGTGTAGGAAGAATTAGATAATGAAGCTCTTTTCATCTGACACTTACATATAATTTACTTTTAAATCAACTCCCCTGGGAGGTGGCACAAGCTGTGACAGTGCAGAGAATATTTTAATGGTTTTGGCAAGGAGTCAAAGCAGAAAACTTTCTATTTTAATCCCAGGATGCCAGTGGCTAATATTTCAAAACAACAGGGGGTTAAGGGGGTGGGGATGTTAAATGTGATGCAGCAAACTGAGGTCACTGTGATCAAAAGGAGCTGGTGGGGACAGATTTGTGCATCTTAAATACCTGCTTATTATGTTGTTTTAGTGTTGTTAATGAAAAAAATGCCACTATGGAGAAGGTGCAGGAAGAGCTGAGTATTGGTTGGCTCCCAGCTCTAGGAGAAAAGAAAACCGTTTCCTTCACCATATCAGTACCTGTGTTACTGCTTTGCCAAATTTCTGCTATGACCATATATTCTTGTAGAATGCCATTATAGAGTCCATGGAATGAGATAAACTTTAAGGTCCTTTCCAGCCCAAGCCATTCTATGATTCTGATATGAAGGTGTCACCATGTCTTTACAGGTAGATTAAATATTTATCTAAGGTTAAGACACTTAAGTATTGTCCAGATGAACTGGAGCAACAATTGCTCCTTCTCATGCTGCAGTAACAATATTATTTTCACTTCTGTTCACACCTCCTGTGAGGGGGATGGAAGGACCTGGTCCTTGGTGCAGACTTTGAGGAGAAACCAGAGATGCTGCAAAGCCTCTTCTATTGGAAGTCTTCTCCATCTAAAGAAATTTCACTGAGAAAGGGCTGGTCAGTTCTAGCTTTTCATATTTCCTGGCAGAGCAGCCCAAGCAGTGGGAATGAATCTCCAAAGCTGTGCAATGTCCCTGTGCTGCAGACTCTTAAATCAGCCTAATTTCATTCAAGTCTTACTCCACAGCTGCTGTTAAATTGAGTCCCTGAAGAGAATATGAGTTTGGAGGCATCAGAGGGCAGAACAGAGAATGTTTCTTTAATTGTTTTTATCCACCACTCGGAGTCACTAGAGTAGAGGAGTAATTAGGGAATTGTGGTGTATTTCAGTAAAAGCACCACTTTCCCTCCCTTCCCTCTCCTTTTTTTTTTTTTTTTTTTTTTTTTGTGGGGGNCTTCCCTCTCTTTTTTTTTTTTTTTTTTTTTTGTGGAAACCATATTTCAGAATTTGTCACATTTATAAGCCCTAGGACGAATCTCATATGCAATAATCCCAACCTAATCATATCTTAACTAAGCCCTTGCTGCAGAGATTTATGGTGACTAAAGAAGGCAATCGTAAATAACCTTAATGGCACAGGCACAGGGTGACACCAGCTCTGCACTCTGTGCCTTTTCCAACTGGCACCCCTTTCCAGCTGGCCTGGGGATAATTCTTTCTTTGCTGCTCCTCAGGAGGTGAAGTTCCCAGTGCAGGGCAGTCAATGGAATTGCTTTGGGATCCCTAAAACACACGGGCTGCTTTGAGCAGAGCAGGGCACAGTGCCAGCATCACCCAGGGAGAACGCCCTGCACCAGGGCTGGGGAGCTCAGGGAAGGGGAGGGAGAACAACCCCAGCACCTGAAGGATTCACTGCACAGTCCCTGGGGCTCAAAGATCTCACCTCTCCTCCAAGTGTGTGTTGTAGGAGGAAAAATCCCTCCAGGAGTCTGGGTTCTCCAGCATGGTCAACTTAAATGAGCAGCTAAAAAATTGACACTGCATTGATTCAGAAAAAACCTCTTTGAATTTGTTAGTCCCAGCTTTGGATGAGTGTTCTCTGCCCAGTGACCTCACCTGGAAGGGCAAAGCTGCAGGATGCCAGCAGGGATGAGGGAATGACTGGGGGCCAGAAAATCCAGGGAGGATGCAGCCCATGAAAGGACTGCCAGTGACCTTTAATTCCCCAGGATGGGAAGGAAAATAGCCATAAGTAAACAGATTTAAATACAAATTTGGCACCGTGCAGTTCTCCTCGCAGAACATATGTTCTGTGTGCGTGGCTCCAGGCAACCTGGGCGTGGGGCTGCTATTTTATCTTCCTGTTTAGGGCACTCTGTGGAAAATCTCAGCATCCACACCGGTGTGGAAGAGCCATCTCACGTGGAATGATGGCTGATGATCAGCATTTATGTCAAATCCTAGGAAGGGCATGGCCAAGAGGACAGGTCTGTCTCCATGTACAGGTGTTGCCCAGCCACACCCCTGAACTTGAGCTGTTTTCTTCTGTTTCAGGGGAAGCAAGGAAAGAAAAACTACTTGTTTCATTTGCTTTTCCTCCAGCAAATCTGAAAAATATCATTTTTGTCCAAAAGTTGAGACGCTTCTTGCATCACCACTTAATTTGGGGAAAACAGCATATTTCAGAACCATATTTTAAAATGTTTGGGGTTTTTTCCCAGAATTATTTAGCCTCAGTTTCCCTCACTGCTGCCTCCTGCAACAAGCAGATTAGGCAGAGCTGCCACACAAACGCCTTTTATCTTGCTCTGTGTTGCTCTTTGCAGCTGCCTGTTGGACTTGTGCTGTTGAGAAACTGAACTTTTTATCTTTCACTTGGTAAGAATTAGTGGTTTTCTGCTCTCAGGCTGCACAAGAAGTATTTTCTCCAGGCTGCATTAGCCTGAACTTCCCAGGATCAGTGTGTAGCACTGATAAATCCACTATCTGTGCTTTCCCATCTGTTATGTGCTCCTCAGTCTGGGTATCCAGCTCGGTGTTTGAAATTCATTGGATGGAGTTTTGTAGTGAGCAGACTTCAAATCACTGCTGCTCTGCTTCTTGGGTTTGATTCAAGAAATAAGGACAGTTCAAGAAATAAAGATGAACCCTTATGTTTAAGTGTTTGATACAACAGAAGATCACCAAACACATCCAGTGGCATCAGGCCTGATTCTTCTTCCCTTCTATCAGTCCCCTGCTAATGGAAAGCCCTTTCTGCACCTCTGGCACAGCTGCTGGAGCCTGACAGACCCTGGGTGCCTCTGGGGAAGAACTCAAAGAAGAACCTTGGGCTCAAAAGGGTCTTAAATAGCGGGAATATCAGATGTAAGCCATGCTGCAGCCCGGCAAGGCTGGAGGGATGGACTCAGCTATTCCCCAGCAGGTCCAAACTGGGCTGTGTCAGGTGGGAAATGCCCTGGGAGCCCTCTGGGAAAACTGTTCTCCTAAACCTGCAGGTTTTACTCTGAAACACTGCTGCTTGTTCCAGAAATGATTCTGTGGCTGCTCATCCTTCCTTCGTGGGTTTTCCTCTAAGATGTGGTGCAAAGTCGATAGTAATTTTCCTGTTGACTCTGATGGGGCTTTATATCAGCACTTAATTGATTTACAGCTCTTCTCCTAAAGCAGCTACAAGCACACATTATTAGATACACCTGATAATTCAATCATGCCCTCAGATCCCCACATCCAGAGGCCTCAAAATTCAAGGGACATCAAGCAGGAAATTTAAGGTTTCAGCTGTTTCAGTCTCCTCCATTTCCTTCCATGCAGCAACTGAACATTGATGTGTGGTTTTGTTCTGCTTTTAGGTGCTGATTGCACCAACACTGCTCATATTTGTCATGGGATGTGTAGATTAACAAAATGAGAGGGTGAAACCTGTGCTGGCTTTAATATTTGTCTGTGGTCAGTAAAAGTGACTGCATGCAGACTTTTCTCATGATTTCTCCCTTATGTTATACAGCTACAGATCGCAAAACTAAAAGCTCTTTTTTTTTTTTTTTTTGTGTATCAGCATCCCTTTTATTTCTTCTCCTAAGAACATTAAATCAGCACCGTAATTTTCTGGAAATATATTTCACGTGTTTACTGCTTTTCCTCCCAAATCAATACACCTTTGCAGCAAAGCCTTATTTTCAGGTGATAAGCAAAGAGTAGCTGCAAAGCTGTTGCATTTAGTGATGCTCAGGAGTTTTGATAAGGTGGTACTTTTCTGAGGGAGTCAAATCCTGAAAATCCCAAGGTGATTTCTTTCTGTCAAGCAATATTTGAGATTCAAGATCTTGCAGTGGAACCGAGACTTTTGGTTGAATATTTGAACTTAATAGGCATTTATCTGCAAAAAAAAAGAAGGTGCTGTGCAAGTCCTCATTGAATAATTACATAAATATTCTCACACCATTAGGTTGCACTGGACAAAATACACCACTTCAGTATTTAAAACCTTTGTAATGGTGGTTAATTCTTTGGTGAATTAATTATTTGGTGAGTGACTGCCATTTTAAAAATCCTCATGGAAAGAAGAGGGAAAAGAGAGGTGGCCAAGGGGAAGGAAAAATAATAAAGTGTCAGAGTAGTGTGAGAAACGCCCTGGGGAGGTGGCAAACATTTCTGCAATTAGTGGTGTGAAAATGGTAGATTTGTTAGCAGTCTCCATGCATTATTAATAGCAGCACAAACAAGAGCTGCCCACTGTTCTGCCTCCTGATAGGGATGGTTTTCTTATTTTTACCTTGTTTTGCCTCCCAGCTGGTCACTTTCTCTGACACACTGGCTCTGGTTCAAGCCTGGCTGGGAAAGTTGTCCTGGGCTCTGACTCTGAGCATCAGCAATTTCCTTTTCTCCCCAGCCAGGGGCTTGGCAGCCACGTCTGAGAGGAGCCAGCTCTGCCCCAAAGCTGATAAGCTGATCCTGGCAGAGCTGGGGCTCGGTGATGGCCTCAGATGCTGGGGGACGTGGTTGTCCCACACCTTTCCTGGGCATTGCCTTCATCCTTCCCAGCCTTGCCCTGGGCACAGACAGATGGCAGTGAGCAATAATCTTCCCTCCTGCTCTTGGGCTGGCCACGTTATCTCCCTGCTGCAAAGAGGGACTTTAATATCCACCCACCTCCTCCTAGGAGCAGGGCTGCCCATCTATCCCTGCCTCCATCCCTGTGCCAGAGCTGCACCTGGATGTGTCCTCAGCTCCCTTTTCCCCCGGCACAACGCTCCCTGCAGCCTCCTGCTCCTCCCCACCACAAACCTCTGCATTCAGATTTTAGTCCTCAGCACAGGGGAGCCAACATTTCCCCTGCTGCACTCCACGTTGCACCTTTTCCCTCAGTCTGGAGTGCTTTGGAGCACAGCTAATGAGAACTGAATGATGGCACCTTCTGGGTATTCAGATGCATTTTGCCACACGATTTGTCCCCCTGACAGTGCTGGTGTAAAAAAGTCACACACACCCAGATATGCCCTGACACACAACTGGTTATTGCTGTAGCTTGTTCTGCTGGTACAAAGAGCATCTGAGGTGGCAGCTGCCTGTCCCCACACCAGTTTTGTACTGGGACACCAGTAAATAGCCACACAAAGCACCTTCAGCTTTAGGGAGTAGCTGGCAGGGAAAGGTCTCACTGAATTTCCAGGAGGCAACAGTAGAGCTGTCTCTGGGCTGCCTTGCACTAGGGAAGCCTCTCTCCAGTGCTGATCTGTAGAGAAACAGCTTTAGCCCAGTCCTTCCTCTGAAAAATCCCCCCTGGTGCCAGGGGAGGGTCTGTCCCAGCCCCTGCTTCTGTCCCCCCTGGGGCTCTGCAGGGAGGGTCCCCAGTTCTCACTGGATGCCGTGGGAGGGAGAAAGATGATGTGAAATTCGGATTTACCAAAAGATGGGGCTATAGCCCTCCCTGGCCAGGACAGGCACTGCCCAGCTGGCCCTGGGGCCCTGCCTGAGCCCTGCAGCAGCTCCTGGGCTCTGATCACCCACACACAGCACCAGAAACCTCCCCATTTTCCAGCTGCCAGCATTCAGGGGCTCTTCTGTGAAAAGAGAAATGTGAGCAGGCAAGACAGGGCGAGAATTAGTGGCCCTCCTGGATATATGTCCTGAAATTCTGATTTATTCAAGCAGGAGGGAAAGCATCCTTTGAGCATGTTCGTTCAGCAGCAGCGCAAAACAAAAACTAATTAGGTCAGTTCGGCTCAAAGAGGATCTGTGAATTGCTCACAGCTCAGCCTTTAAAGTAAGGGCTAGTTTATTATGTTGGATGAAAACATGCTGCTAGAATCAGCCTGTACAATTATACCTACAATTCTACCAAAAAATGTTTTCTTGATTAGTCCCCCAGATGCCCAAAGGTTTCTCCTCTGAGGTCCTCTACAGCCCTTCCCTTTAAGAGGCACTGAGATGTGAGACAGGACAATGTTTCCTTGTCTTGCATTCACAAGGACCCTTCCATGCTATTGATTTTTTTAATTTTTTTTTCCTCCCGAGATAAATAAATGTTACTTGTCACAGCTCAGCTCCTTCATCTTCAAAGCCCCTCAGCACTTGTGGAAATCTAGCCAGATTTGTGCTGTAGTTGGGTAGATTTGCCTTCTCCCTGTGTAATGTGATTTATCTGGCCAGAGCAGAGATGGATTGACAAAACTGCTGTGTGCAAGAGGGAAGTGTTCTTTATCACTGCCTTTGCAATATAGATTTTCCAAGCTGACAACAAGGGTTTAATCTCTGAATAAGCAAAGTTAAATTCCAAACAAGTGCAGTTCATCTTAGTTCACAGGCTTGCAGTGAAATGCTTTACAGGCAGGGTGTGTTACAGCAAACCAGAAAAGGTGGCAGCTGAATTTTCAGGGCTGTCTGGCTCTGGTACATTCCCTAATGCATTGCTGAGTTGTTGGCTCTCAATGCAGCCCTTGAAGGCACAAAATAAACCCTTGCAAGATCAGAGCTGGAGTCAGGCCTCCAGCTCCCATTGTGGTGGGAACAGGGAACATAAGCTGTTTCAGAATCCCATCAGCTTCTGAGCTGTCTGTTCAACTGCTGACAGAAAAACGGTAGTGAGGTCTATTTGCTCTGAACTGTTCTGTTCATGATGTCCGTGTTTGCATTCAGAGTCACTCAGAACACGGCCCCTGTGTTTTTCTGCTGGCTGCAAATATTCTGCACTGGCACAGGCAAAAATGGAAGGAAAAGCTGGTGTCAGCCTTAATTCTGTGTTTCCTGGAGGCTCAAACTGGTTCAAGATAGGCCTTTCACACCACTGGGATGACTTTTGGATTTCAGCCTTCAGGGAGAAGAGGTCAGCACAAGTTTTACAAGCAGTAATTTATTTGAACGAGCGCTGCCGGGGTTCACAGGCACAGAACTTGAAATATTCTGCTATTTGCAAAGTTCACATAATTCTTCATGTGCTGTTCCTAAGCAAATCTATCAGAGCTCATCTTCCTAAAAATAAACCAGCAGATGCAGCCCAATATGTCTGAGCTCCTCTAAAATATACACTGAGCACACAGTATCTGAACACATCACTAGGAAGAAATGGGAAAACATGCCTTAACAATGTTTGTGGGTATCTGAGCATGTAAAATCTGGGAGGCTGTGAACCTTCACATGGAAGTCTTGATCCAAGATGAACCTTTCTGTGGATACTGATGGGCTTGAATGTAAAATGTCTGTACCAGCAATAAATATGCTGTTTGCAGAAGCGTTCCCTGCAATCACTTTGGGGGGATATTCACACTTCCTTTCAATTTTTATCTGGGAGATTTAATCGTATCCATTGGCAGATAAGTGAGGAAGGGACTTTTTACCTGCTATGAAATGTCAGGAAGCAAAGACAACATTACAAATCTCATTCAGGGTTTCCAGATGTGGTGTAGAAGGAGAGCTGGGCACACGTGACAAAAAGGACAATGGCAAAGAATTGGAGTCCAAAGTGTGGACAGCAAACTAAAAGGGGCAATTTCAGGGTGGGAATTAGGTATTCTCTGTGCAGCCCTGGGCCCAGGGTACTTGAGGAAGTGGTGTGGGCACAGGCAGGAGACAAAAATGGGAAGTGCCCTCACATTGAGTCTGGAAAGGGCTCAAGAAAATGAATCTGACCTTCTGGGACACATAATAAAGGGAGATAAACACTTAAGGAGGAAAACATATTAAACTCCCCCCCACACACTTTAACAGCATCTGTTGATAGCAAGAGCACTATATCTAGTGAAAATGTAATAAGCTACAAGATTAAATGTGTATCATCTTTGCACTGTGAGGCAGGCTGAGATTGCTTCCAGGCTACAGCAGAGAGATTTGCACAAACACATGAGCAAAAGCAATGTTGTCTGGGCTTCAAGCTCAATTTCTGCTATTCAGCCACATGAAATTATCTAAATCCTATCTTGCAGTTGACAGGCAGCAGGGCAGGGTCAGTTAATCACAGTGGGGCCGTGGAGGAAGGGAAGGGTTACTCTGATATCCAGGCTCCAGGAGCAAGAGCAGATTTGCCAGGGCTTCAGCTGATGGTTGCTTTTCCTCTCTGCCAGTGTTCAAAGCAGCTCAGTGTGGGTGTCCATGTGGGAGGAAAGCACAGAGAGATGGAACCCTTGCTTGGCTGCACACGAGGCACAGGGTCCAGCGAGAGCTTCTGGGAGGATTTACTCTGCTGGAAGCCAGTGGAGGAATTTCTGTGACTGATTGTGGGATCTAGAACTGCAATTTAGACCTGAACCGTGCTAAAGAAGCAATTTCTTCTTGGAGGAACAGGACAGCAATCAGCCACTTTGGGCAGAGAATTTTTAGAAGGAAGAAGAAAGGTCAGGGATAAAAAAAGATTAAGAGATCTGCAAGATGGAAAAGCCTGGGGGAGTCGGGGGGAGAACAGAGATAATGGAAACATGTATTCACCTAAAATTTGCATTGTTGAATCTGATAATCACACAGTTAGGGCTGGAAAGACTCTGAAATTGTTACATAATCCATCCTTCTGTCTCAGAGCAGGATTAGTTCTACCTCAGCCCCTGGCAGATTTCTGGTTGCCTGTTGCTGAAGGTCGTTCAGCAGAGAATCCTCCACAGCCTCTGCAGGAAGCCTCCTCTGCAGCTTTACTGCCTATTGAAAGCTTTTCCTACAGCCTCACCCAAAACATCCTGCAGTAATTTGAGCTAATTCTTGTCCTGCTAGCACAAATACAAATACACTGTTCCTTTGTCATTGCACCTCTCTTCAATATTTGAAGCCTGTAATATTCCATCACTTTTTGTTTTCTTTCTGCGCATCAATCTTCTGTTCAAGATCAGGGATTTTCCAGCCTTTAGACTGTATTTGTTTGCCTCTGCACTTTCTCTCTACTTGACCTGTATCTTTTATCTGAGGTGTGTGTGACTCCATTCACCCCAGGAATGGGAGGGAGGAGGCAGAAAAGCCACAAGGCTCAGCCCAGCTGAGCTGGCTGTGGAGAGCAGCATTCCCCATTGCTGCTGGGATGCTCCCTAATCATTAATTTCTGTATGGAGTCACCCTCAAATAACCCCAGCCAGTAAAAAAGGGACTGAACAAGCCATGGGCAAAGTGTTATCAGACATCACTGAGTGCAAGCAGCTTTACAACACGAGGTAGCAAAGGTGTAAGGGTAGATTTGGACCTTTTGGCTGCCTCAAAAACCATTTCCAACGGTGCTGCTGGCAATTTATTCTGTGCCTTCTGTGAAACGGGGGCAAACGGTGGCTGTGAGCAGAGTCAGAGCTGGAGGATCCTCTGCCTGAGTCCATGAGCAGGTAGGAGGTGGGAGAGGCTTCCCCATCCAGCTGCAGGGCACCTCTGGGAGCAGCACTGCTGGCCCAGACCTTTCCCAGCCTGAGAGGAAAGGAGCAGCAATTGGACAGGACAGAATTCACACTCCTTTTGATGTCTGCAGAAAGCTCTGATAAAAACAAATACCACAACTGCTGGGAAACAAAGCAGAGGTGAAATGCCCAAAGCTGCTCGTTCCACAAAGCAAACAGGCAGGATTTAAATGCCTCTCCTTGGGCTGAGGAGAAAAATGAGAGAATAATGGAAAGAAAGTATTAAGAGTTAAGAAAGAAAGGGGGAAGAGGTCTTTTATCTAGGAATTAAAGGTTTAACCTGGTAAATCTCCCTCTTTCTCTTATTTCTGGGATAAAAATAAGAGCACTTGGAAAGCTTAAGGGCTGGATTTGAGAAGACAGCCTTGAGTGTGAGGATGCTCAGACACAACTGGGGGCTGTAGAAATCCCTAAGCTGCTTTTTCTTAGGAAAAATAATAAAAAAAATACCACTTAAGAAGTCTTATGATATGTCTGCATTTTTAGCTGAGTGCAGTTTTTAAAAATGGCCTTACAGTGGGCTTTGTTTGCTTAAATTCAGCCAAATCTTTCCCTGGCAGGAGCAAAAATGGAGGCATTGGGTCTGCATTTGTCATGAAGCTGCTTTCTGAGGTCAGTACCTGGGGAAAAAGGGTCTTTTCCAGGCTGAAATTGGTGTCCAAGGGTGAATAATCCTCTGGGAGTGCTTCCATCTCCTCCTAACCAATACTGGGAGTCTGTGCCACTCACTCAGAGGAATCAGACACCAGGGGAAAATGAATGTGAGTTCCCAAAGCTCGTCTGTGCTCTGGCTCTAAAGTTTTATTCTACAGAACTCCTCAGCTGGTTAAAGTCATGCTGGGCAGAAATGAATGACAACTTCAGTGTCCTCACCTGGGGAGTCTGTGGCTTTCAGGACAGTTGGGTCAATACTGGGAGATGTGGCTCAGTCACCTCATCTGATCCACTGCTTGGTTTCCCAGGCTGATAAAATGCTTGGGTGCTGCAAAATGCCCTGAGTCTTCCTGCTAAAGAAACAGAAATCATTATTTCTGGAACAGAGGAAAGAATAGATTTTCTTTCAGGAACAGATCTTTTTTCTTTTTAGTTGCAATGTAACGTTACCAGCAGTTCAAATCTGAATGGTTCTGGACTATTTTTGTTATTGCAGTTGAGAAGTCACTATCAGCCATTATCAGCCAAC
The DNA here is from genome assembly GCA_013398175.1 of Climacteris rufus. Lineage (NCBI taxonomy): Eukaryota > Metazoa > Chordata > Aves > Passeriformes > Climacteridae > Climacteris > Climacteris rufus. The sequence continues at coordinate 256,025 of VZRZ01001704.1, read as the reverse complement.
AGCACTAATATTTTTTTTATTCAAGAACACTTAGTGATATAGAGATGGAAAGAAAGGATTCTTTGTGGCAAGAATACTGGTCTTTCTCAGTTCCTTCCCAAAAGGAAAATAATTTTGAAAAGAATGGAAATACTAAGGAAAAATGCATAATAAAACAGGATTTGCTATCAAAATCTGCACTACTATTTCCATAAGCAGTGCTGATATAACAGACTGTTAAATATTAGATCATAAAAGGAATCATAAGAAAATCAGAGGCCACTCTGTAAAAAGCATAACCCCAAGCAAAGAAAAATTCCTTGCACCAATGTCTTTGTAAACAGCACCTACTTAAAAATTAAATGGTATACTATATAAATATACTTATATACAAATAAACCTCTGCATCTGTGAGTAAATGCAAACAGAGTCAAAATGCTTGCATTTAACAATATCCACATGGAACTGCAGCCAGCTTGGCTCTGCGTCATCCTTTCAGCTTAGCTCTGTTCTTTCTTCCACTGCAACCACTGCACTGACTGGGATTTCCCCCACCCCAATTTTAGCCCTCTGATCATTTGGCACCCATTGTAACCTAGTGGTTTGTGGAGACCAAAGGGAGAGTGGCTTTCTGGAGGTACTTGGTTTGGATAACCACCTTAAAAGGCAAGAGACACTCATTGTTGCCTTTCTGAAAGCTGGGAGAAAGCATCCAGGGAGAGAAGGGAGAGCTTTCCTTGAATTGCATGGATTTTGGTAATGCTTGTATGGCTCTGATACAGACATGGAAAAAGGTCCTTTCTTCTGCAAAGCAGAGGGAGGGAGCCCAAGGCTCATCTTCCAGCAGGGCAGTGGCAGAAGCAAGGACAGACTTTGCCTTTCAGTCCCTGCTCCCTCCACCCAACACAGCCTTTTCCTGTCCCCATCCTTCTCCCTCTCCCTGCTGCTTCCAGCCCACCACGTCCTCACAGGCTTCAGGCACAGTTTTCTCTCTGCTCAGATCATTTCTGCTCTGCAAACAGGTGGACAAAATGATTTGCTCCCAGTGGAGCTCAACATCTTTGTGGTTCAGTGAGCTCCTTAGGAGGAAAGCGAGGAGATGGGAAGCTCCAGCAGCAGGGAGATTATCTGAGCTCAGCTGGCTAAAGCAGCAGCTGGCAGGGGCAGCTGTGCAGCACAGCCTGGGTCAAAAGGGAGTCTGGAGCGTGGTGTCCCCTCAGAGAGGAATGGTGGACATTCACTACATCCTTGTTTTGTCAGCTGTTAAATTGGGAAGAAGAAATGAGAATTCAGCTGAAGGATTAAATGTAAAAGAATAGTACAAATAGGAAGGGACAGCACTAAAGAGGCCAAATCACAATTCAATCCATCAAGCAGGGAAAAAGAGAGGACATGATTTATTAAGCGTATTGCTAATAAAGAGGATAACCAGCTAACCAGGCAAAGGGTATCTTGCTGAAGGGCTGAGGAACCAAAGAGTTGACAGTAAAATGGAGCTTGGAACATTTAACACACTTTTATAGATGTCAACCAGTTGTCCCAAAAAAAGACAATTTTCCAGCACCTGAAGGAAGCCAGGTTGGATGAAGCTCTGAGCAACCTGGGACAGTGGAAGGTGTCCCTGACCACAGCAGGGGTTGGGACTGGATGAGCTTTAAGGTCCCTTCCAACCCAAACCATTCTGTGATTCCATGATTATTGTTTGAGATGGATACTTGATTTCTGAGGGTGAGCTGAGCAGTCCAGAGTGTCTTTCCTGAGAGGAGATGCACACTTAGTATTGGAAAGAATCTTTAATGGAATCCACTCACGTGAGCTAAGAATTTACATTGGCACATCAGTGCTTCCAAATATATTTTGGGTTTCCTTCATGTCTTTGCAGTCTGGACTATCTGTCCAGGTTCCTCACAAGTAAAAATTAAATGCAAATATCTTTCAGGCTTGGCTTTATCACCAATCAGTGTTCTCATCTCATCCTGCTGAAGTTTGACATTAACCATAGGGGTTGTCACTGAGGTGAGAGAGCAAACAGTTGTTCTGCAGATAAACCTGAAGAGGAGCCTGGTGCTGTGGTGCCAGGTCTGGATGGCAGCTGATCCCAGGTGGCAGCTGACATGGGGAATAATTTAAACTCAAACAAAGCCTGTGCACAAATCCATGTTGTCCCCTCAGTCCCTGGTCATTCGGCACAAGGAGCAGCTCCTGCTCTGGACAGTGTCCACAGGCTGTCGTAGCTTTGCTCCCTTTACCCACACTTGGAGTTCCTGCAATAGGGCCTTGAGGAGAGGTTTATTTTCAACCCCAAAATATGATAAACAAGTCTCCTGCTGCTTTTCCCTCTCAGTTTTAACAGATTTACAGTGCTGGCACATCATCTTTAGCTTTCCCTGCTATAAGCCTTTCCTCAAGCTGGCAAATCCACCTGCAGGTAGTTCTGTCACCCAAGTAGATGACAAGGATATGCATATGATAAAACTTTGGGCTATGAAAGCTAGGTGGGAACAAAATTAGCCTGCAAGTCTGTCAGACACAAGGTGCAAATATAGAAGTTTATATCTCAGTCACTAAAATAATTTCCTGGTAATGAGCTGCACGGGTCAGGACAAGTGCAAGCACCGAGGTTCATTTGCACATATTGCATGAAAGGTAGCTCAGACCCTGCAGTCTGAGTCAGGGGAACAAGTAATTGAATTAAAAATAGTTCAGTAAGTCTGCCAAAGGTAGTCTGTGGTTGCTACGCAGCTGAATGGCAAGAGCAAGTGAATGGGACATTTTAATATCAACTGCTCTTTTATCCTGCAAGGACTCCTGGAAATGAATGTGATGGAAGTGCAAGTTTCACAGCTTGATGTCCTGTCTTCCTCCATCCTGGTGCTGAGCAGCACAGAAAGGCACAGAAATCAGTGCCAATAGCAACAGAACGATTGCTTGGATACATGTAGGTTGGATATTGGGAAAATGCTCTTCCCCCAGAGGGTGGTGGGCACTGCCCAGGCTCTCCAGGGAATGGTCCCGGCCCCAAGGCTGCCAGAGCTCCAGGAATGTGTGGGCAAAGCTCCCAGGGATGCACAGGGTGGGATTTTTGGGGTGTCTGTGCAGGGTCAGGGATTGGCCTCAGTGATCCTCGGGGTCCCTTCCAACTCAGGATATTCCATGATTACTTTCATGGAATTTCTAATGTGCTGTTAGTACAGGCTTATTTCAGCAAGGGGGGCATCAGTGTGGAGTGTCCTCATAAAAATGGAACAACGCAGAAATGCGGGGAAAATAGTGGAGAAGTTTCTGTACTTGCATCACAGAGAGGGGCAAAGAAGGAATAAAGTGAAATGTGTGGAGATAAACAGGCCTTTGGGAGACAGGAGAATCTGAGATACAGACTAAGTGAACAACCAAATTAAGTCTACAGCAATAAAAAGGATAAATGAAGAGGGACTGAAGCAGGGTGAGAGACAAATAAAAGTGCAAAATGAACCCAGAAAACAAAACAAAGATTGAGTCAGGCAGTGTGGGTGTGCACGCAGGTGTCTGTTTGCAAGCACAAATATAGAACAGGAAGATGATGATCAAGTAAGAAGAAAGGATACAAAATCTGAAAAACATTCTGAAGCTGGAGGGATAAAAAAGATTGAAATAAGAATGCAAGTGGAGGAAGCTGTAAATTAAAGGATAAACGGGGAGGGAGGAATAGCAATTGAAGTATTACAAGAGTTTCATCATTTTTGTGAACTCTGGTGACAAAGGAGGGGAAAAACTCTAAAATCCTAAAACCTAGAGTTTTAGGACAATACTTAGAAGGTCGTTTGTGTGTAAGAGGTGTGGAGGGACCTCCCTGGGATAGGGAATGTGACCTGGGGGCACCCTCTGGCCCTCCTGGCTCAGCCCTTTTCCCTCAGCCCCATTCTGCCTGCAGAAGGCTCCTGCCAGGATGGGCAGGCTGCCCTCACTGCCCAGCTTGACTCTGCTGATGCTCTGCTGGCATCTGTGGGTGCTGGTGCTGGGACAAAGACCTTGATTGTTTTGTGTGAAGAGTTTTCCATGAGGAGATTTTGAGCCTCTTGTTTGGATTCGCAGTCAACTCCTTGTGCTTGCACTTTACAGTCACATTGGAAGTAATCCATGGCCCTTCCCAGGCATATGGAGTGACAGAGGATCCAGAGCTCAGCTTTCTCCTTTGCAGAACATCACAGCAAACTTCTGGGGCACAACAGAAGGGTCTGGTTCAGCAAGGAGCCCTTTGGCTGACAGGCAAGACTGCGGGGAGCTGTAAATCTCACATTTATCTGTGGTTGGGGTAAGTCAGGGCAGACAGCATCGCCCTCCAGGGCTGTCCCTGGGATGAGGTGACACCACCCATCCCTGCTCCGTGTCCCCTCGTGGGCCAGCTGTGTGTAATGCAGCCTGAAATGAGGCTGTGTCACCCTGGGAGCTGGGCAGGAAACACCAAGCAGCTGCCTGCAAGCCTCTGCTTCCAGCAGGATGATCTCTTCAGGTTGGATGCCCCGTCAGAAGCTGCTCAGCACCAGCTCAGCCTAATTCATCTGCCTGGGCTGCTGATACGAGTTAGGGATTGGATCTACTCCACGACTCCACTCTTCAGGAGCTGACAGGCACAGCAGTTCCCCAAGTCCCTGAATTATTCTCAGCTGCCTTGGCAGTGTTCAAGCACAATACAAATTGTGACACAGGCGATCTCTTTACAAAACACTGAGCTCAACCTCCCCGCAGTCTATTACACATCCTGTCTCCACAGAATATGCTTGGAGACAGCATAAATCATCCCAGGGAGCTTAGTCATGTGCCCAGCTGTGATTCAGAGCAGCAGCCTGAACACCTGAATTAACACAACCTGGTTGGCATCTCCCCACTGCTGCTCACAGTGTCAGGTCTCTGAGCAGAGCTGGGAGTGACCCGTGGCTGGGGGAAGGAGAAGGACACACAAATGGCTGTGCAGAAAAGGAGGAAGCAGCTCAGCAGAACCTTTGCCATTCCCATGGCTGTGTCACCTGGATTTTGGCAGCACAACCTCACCCAGGGATGCACTGTGGAGCAGGTCATGGAAGTGATCCAGGCTAAAAATAACATTCCAGGAAATAAAATTGCTCTTCCTGGTTGTTTCCAGCAATGTGGTCTCCCAAGAAGGAATTTCTTGATTGGGTTGGGTGTGCAGGGGAGGAGATTTCAGGCCTGGTTGTTGTCCTCAGAGTGCAGTGGTCCCATCCACAGCCTTTGTGTCACTGTGCTTAATTAAGTGACCTCCTGAAGATGAACAGGATGTGAGAGCATGACTCAGACTCACTGATTTCAGTCCTCAGACTGATCTGGGTAAAACTACCCTCATTCTCACAGTGCCAGAAAATCAGCATCTCTTTCCATCCTTCCACCTTTGTCCCTGGGCTTGCTCCTGAAGCCAAGGTCCTGTCAGAGCAAAAGCAGTCCCCCAGAGCACGATTTCCAGCAATAAGCTGTCCTAGCCAGCCTGCATCCTGCACTGTTGCATTCCACCGTCGATTTCAGGGGTTTATGGAGTTCTTCTTTATTTCTTTTCATGAAATGCCCTGAAAGAAAATCTATATCCTGCCTTCCATCCAGCAGGTATTGCATTTCAATGGAGAATGAAGTGATTCATGTCACCTCTGCTGAGTCTAAAACACGGGGGATGTGTCTGACACAATATATCAAACTGGGGGCCATCCATAAAATGTCCAGAGGGATTTCTAGGCATTGGATATCCTTTGGCATCCCCACTACTCAGGCATCTCTGATCGTCCTCCCTAGAAATCCTGCAGCATTAGGCAGATAAACAACTTAGAAATTTGGAACTGTTTCTCTGTGAGTACCAATCTCTCATTCTCTTCATTTCTACCACGTGAGTTTCCAGCATTTTCTGATGCTTTTACTGATGTTTGTAGGGTTTGCTGGAAGAAAAACCAGAGGAAGAAAAGGAGACACCACTTCTCTTCCCTGAGCAATACTCTGGCTTAAATTCATGCTTCCCTAATAATGTAGAATAGGTAGGGAATTAAATCCTTGCAGCAGGTAGATAATTGTAGTTCTCTCAAAAAAAAAAAAAAAACAAGCAAAAAATAAGCTGATGTGATGAATGCCTCAGTGCTATGAATGCAAATATCAGGCTGTTATTTATTGAAGTTAATAGCAACAAAATGTTAGTAAGATGGTTTGAAAGCAACAAGAGCAGGAATGTCTGATAGAGTTTAGATATTCATCAAACAAATGTGAGTCATTAGGGGGAAGTGTCACAAAAGAAGGATGGGTGAGCTCATGCAAGGTGGAAGGTAAAAGTCATCACAAGCTTCTGATTCAGTATTCATGCCAAGCTCCCACCCCCAGCAGCTATAAAACAATATATTTTGTCATCTTTCAATGCTCCATTCCACAACGTGGTGTGGTGCACCTTGCTTATTTAACAGGCCAGGCTCCACGTGCAAACGGGGATGATATTTCTATCCTGTGATTTCATCCAGTTGTGATTAAGGCCCCTGGCTCCGGGTGTGTAATGGCAAACTCAGGAAAATGGAGTTTACATGGTCACCTTCCCACTCCCTGCTTTGTCCCTCCTCCAGCATCACCTTTCCCTGAGCTCTGGCTCAGTGATTCCACTCACACCCTACCAGCCCTGAGCAGCAATTCCTGTCCCTCTGTGTGACCCAGGTTCACAGAACCCCAGAACTCTCCCCCCTGGCAGATCCTGGTTTAAGGACCTGTGGAGTTTTCAGTAAAACTGTGAAAAAAGTATTGAACATCAGCACTGGGTGAAGCAGAAGTTTTAGTGTTTTTTAAGGCTTTTCTGCACACTGCTGAGCACAGCCAGACTTCCCCCTGCCCCTTGACTGGTGCAGGCTCACTCTGAAATCTGGGAATTACCTGGATCTAGCCAGGTTCTCTGCTCCAGCTGAGGTAACAGGAGTGGGTGCTGCTCTCTGCAATGTTTTTGGGGTTCAGCATTGGGTGTTCTCCCTCTCCTAGAGCAACCTGCCTTATCTTTCTTCCCCACTCCCATGTCCTGTTTGCCAATTCACCACCAGCCTGGTCCTGGGAATTCCATTCCCATCCTGACAGCGCTGATGACAGCAAAGAGTTTTGCTGGGGATTTTTCTGACAGAGGAAGAGCTTTGGTTTTTCACTGTGTATTGATGAGCACAGCTTTGAAACACTCCCGAGGTCTGCAGCTTAGATCCAGAAGTTCAGATGCTTATCTAAACTGACTTCAAATCGACTGCATCACTCACTTGCCTTTCTGCAAGCAATGAAGGGATAAACACAGTGAGGGGTGGGAGAGGGGGGAAACACAACCCAATAAAAGTTTTTCCAAGATCGAAACTGAGTAGATTCGTATAGTTCTCATTTTCTACCTCCCACTTTAAAATTTTTGAGGGAGGGCAGCTGGTATCAGCCAGATCCTTTCAGACTTCCCAGCGTGCTGTAACTAGGCAGCATCCACTTCAATGGCAAGGGATGATAATTGCAGGTCCTAGGCTGCAAACTGACGTCAGCTCTTCAGAGGAGGATGCTGACTGCTTAATGAACATCACTAGACACTGTTTAGCTCCTGCTCAGAAAAGAAAACTCAAAAATTACTTTCAGGGAGCAGTCAGCATCCATTATATTCTTTCTGATGATAATTTAGACATGTTTCTCCCAGCATTTGAGAAAAAGAGTTCACTTCCAGAGCAGCAACTTCAAGTTTGATTATGTGGCAGAGAGAACAAGGTGACATATAAGTATAATTGCAGGGTCTTTTTCTAGGAGAAAATTAATTTCTGCTATATGCAGAGACCCTTTATTTCCTCTATGCCATCCTGCTTATAATTCCATCTGTAAAGCTTAGGTGTATCCCCCTCTTCCTGCTGCTCTTTCCCCCTTATTTAAGGTTTTTAGTGATGGACTGTTCAGAGAGTCTGGGGATGGGAAGTTGTTTCCTTTTTCTTAACAATATGAAGAGATGGAATTGGTGGGGATTCCATTTCTAAGGTTCTGCTGTTGCAGCCTCGTTACTGGGGACATTTGCACACGTAAATTTAGAGTTAACTCAGTTTTTTATAAATCCCTGAGGCAGTGGAAACAGAACAGTAGGGCACTGCTGTTCTGGTATTTCACCATTCCCGAATTCTTGCCTTCCTCCCACCACCAAATTCCTTCACAGAGAGGTTATGAAGAAGCCAACTGAAACAAATCTGGCAATGGGGATGGGAGGGTTGTCTTCATCTCAGTGGGCTGGCTCCTGCCTCTTTGGAATCTACTTATGGTGCCAGTGAAGCACAGAGGTTAGAAAATTAAGGAGACTGCATCTCTCCACCCTGGGCTGTGCTCATCATGATGTAGCTCTGCAGAACCCAGGTGTTGTACCTGGGGATGAATTTGTTCCATTATCTTCTCCTGAGCAACCACCTTCCAACGAGGATGGACTTGCTTTGAGGTCTTGCTGAGGGAATTAATTTAAATTTTATCCTTGAAGAGGGAGGAAGAGATTTTGGAAGCCAGCAAAGACCAGAGAAAATAAAGGGCTGGAAACAAGCACACTAATAGTGTTATGGAATTGAGCTTTGTTTTCATTATTGTGCTGTGCAGCAAAATGCATTTCGCAGCGTTCTCCAAAGCATTCCAGTAATTTGTCTTAATTAGCATGATTTAGGTGGCTGCTTCTAGCCTTTGGAATTTAGCACAAGGTTAATGTACATAAACGTATGATGGCATACAGAGAAACTACAGTTGTCTTTAAGATGAAGTGTTCCAGCAGCTTGGGACACGTAAGGAATTGGCTGAGCAGGCACTCTCGTTTCTGCCACCAAGGCAAAATATAACAATGCACTGAACTGCAGGTGTGTTATTCCCAGGAGCCTCAGGAGCAGGAAAGTGGGGGCCAGGAGTCCCTCTGAAAATGCTTTTTCTGATATATTTGTCCCTCTCTGTTTCCGCCCTGTCAGCCTCACATGTGTGAACCCCTGTCGCACAGGGCCCTGGGCTTGCTGTGTTTTAATTTCCATCCACAGGAGGTTCACACCCCTCTGCTTGGGCCTGCAGAGCCCTCCTTGCTCTCCTCTCTTTCTCAGCAGCATCTGGAGGATCCTGGAGATTTTGGAGCTTCTGCACCTCAGATTGTCTTGTAATGGGGTAGGACTGACTCTGGCTTTCAAAGAGAGATCTCAGGGCAAACATCCCTGTCCTCTGGATGGTTTTGTTCTGCTTTTCCAGTCTGTCCTTCCCTCTTATAACAGCGAAACGTGTTGGTTATGCCCCCACCCACCCACACAAACACAGAATGGCCGGAGTTGCCTCAAACAGAAGGCCAGAGGGAGTAAGGAGCACATTGTGGTTTGTGTCCAGTGCAAGGCGACCACGCTGCAAGGAGGAAGATCTCTTGCAAACACGTTGGGATCGTAACAGCCGTGCTTTAGCTGCTCATCTGCTTTGTTTTGGGAGCTGTGAATAAGAATTTTGATGCATTTAGCAGCTTTTTACCCACTCACCACCACTGATGCATCAAACGGTGGAGTTTTGCTCCTCATGAAGGAAGATCATGGGTTGTGCAAAAGGAGGTGAGGTCCCAGTGAGACTTGTTTTGGTCTGTATTTGTGGTGTGGTGTGAGTGATTTACACCCAGAATTCAATCTTCTCCCTGTCAGGTCCCCAAACTCCTCTGACTGGAGCCTGCTCTGCACGACCATCCCTGGTTTTCCTGTTTGCCTGGGAGAGGTGGTGCAAGGTCTCACATGTCAGGTTTTCCCCTCAGAAACACCAACGGTGTTACCATGGGTCAGCCCCCCCAAATTCCATCCACAGCTTGCTCAGCAGCAGGAAAGAAACAGCATTTCTGCCTTCCTTTGAGAGTGGCTGCAAAGTCTCCATAGAAACGTTTGTTGTTACACAACATCAATACTTCAGGCTGTCTTCTTCCTTCACTCTGATCCTTTGCGAGGGAATTTGTAGATGCTGTGTGATTTCCTCAGCTGAGTGAATGGTTTATATGGCCAGGCTGTCCTAAGGGATATATTTAGTCTCTGTCCCTCTGATGGGTATTTTTGTGCTTCAAGCTCTGCTGCAGCAATCCAAGCTGTGGCCAAGAAGTTTTGGTGCAGAGTCTCATTTGTATGGGTAGAGTTCTGTTAAACAGATAAAATGATAATCCCCATTACCAGGAGCTAATTAATTTAATTCTCTCGTTTTCTTTGAGGTATGAACTGGAAATAAAAGGACTGAGACTGATAGGAGGAAAAAGAAATAGGGGTGTTTGGTTCTATCAGATCTTTCCCTGTGGGTCTGCTCTGCAGAACAGCCCCTTTGCAGAATATATTAGAGCCACCTCCTGTTTAAACTGCTAAGGTGATGCCTGAGGAAGTGTTAATGCCACTGGGAAAGTGAATTATGCAATAAAGGAGGAGGCTGGAAATCAGGGAGAAACATAGATCATGGCTAGATATTGATCACTATCACTTTCTGCAATAAGTCTGTTTTGCACAACTCATGTGTTTGGGTGTGACCAGGGATGTGTGTCCATATTACCACGTGCTGTGTGTCTAATCATTCCCTGCTTAATGTCTCGGACAGAGGTGCAGGAGGTGGCCATGGTCAGGTGTTTCACTTGTTTAACTCTCAGATGTCTCTGTGTGTGTCTCACAGGCCAACCAGAGGCAACCACACCATTCAGAGCATCTTCCCAGCAGGAGTAAGGGCAGCAAATCCTTCTTTTGCAGCTGACTCAGGAGCCTCATGTAGAAAATATTTTGCAATCTGGGGTGGGGAGAAGCCCACATTTACCCCACATGGGTTTTGTTTTTTTTTTCCAAGATTTTATAATTTCTTTGTTGCCTCCAAGGTATATCCTGTAAAGGGTGAAAGAAGACAGCTTGTGTTCTCCTAAATCCCCAGACCTGCTCCCATAAAAAGAGCTGCAGTGCTGAGCACATGGAGATCTACAAAGTGAATACCCTGGCTTCAATTCACACAAATCACTCCTATCACTGAGAACCAGCAAAGACGGTTTGGGGGTGCTGTGCTGGGGGGTTTCCACAAGGTGTGGGGCTCAGTGTGGGCTGCCAGAAGCTGCAGGGTGATTTATTTAACATTATTGTTTAATATCCTGCATGGGGTGGAGGGCAGATGGCAGCTGGGGAGTGGGCACTGCCCTGCACCCATGCCAGGGGCTGGGAATAACCCAGGTGCACCCTCCCTCATCTCTCTTGCATTTGTAAGCCCTGGCTGAAGAGATTTATTTTCCTGTGGCTTTGAATGTGTGACTGAAGGCTCCCAGGGAGGGTTGGTTTGTGTTCTGAGGCTGCAGCTCCCCTGCTGTATTTCATGTTTACAGTTTATGATCCACTGAATCCTCTGGTGCCTTGTTCTCACCCTGCAATAGAAATGTCACGAAATCCATTGCAGTGTGTGCCGTCTTCTGAGTTTTCCAGCCACTTGTTAATGCATTCAATAAGGTCGAAATCACAGCTCCCCTGGAGAGGGTTTCCTCTCACAGCTCTGGCAAATGGGCTTTTCTCCCTCACACCAAGCTGCCCTCATGTCAGCCTGTGGGTCCCAGCAAAGTTTGCACCCCACCAAGCATTAGAAGACCAAATACACAGAATTTTTTGGTAGATGTGTTCCTGTTCATCTTCTCCAGACCCCTTGATGCCCCTCAGTTGCCTTTTTCCAGTCTGGAGAATCCTAAACCTTTCAGTAGTTCCTGTGCCCAGCTGGGTTAAAGGGAAATAAGGAGTGTGTGGTCTTTTTGCCATGAGCACCTGTCTGTTCCTTCAGCTTTATAGATTGTTGGTGCAGTGAGAGACTGAGATATGCAATGGATTTATTCCATCATGTGAGCAAACCCCGTGCAGTATTGACCCTCCTTCGCCACGCAGCACAGGGGACTCCATCAAAATTAGAGAGATTTCTATGTCTAAAAGACAACAAGAGAACTGGAAGTTTCCAGCTCTCTCCAGAAAATGCCCAGTTCAAGGAACAAGCAGTCCTGATTCAGGCTTTCCCTACTGCACTCTGGCCATGTCCTGATTTCTCCACTGTCTGCTGTTCCAAGGGTCACTCGGTCATAGTGCTCCATAAGATTCGTTAAGGATTCAGGGGAAAGGTGCCAGATGTGGTTTAATTTAAAAGAGAATCATGGAAAGTTACCTGTGAAAGGGAGTGGAGGGAAATCTGGAGCCATCTCCTGCATTTTTGCTGTTTTATTGCTCTGCCTGGGAGTTTCTCCTGCAGCAGTATGTCACTGGAATAATGAGGCAGCAGCTTGGTTGCTTTACTGCAGTGGCCAGATCAGTGGGGATTTCAAGAGATAAGTAATTCTATTTGATTTTGTATCCAGGAATTATAATTTACATTCTCTCCACCTTAGAGAGAGAGGCAGTCTGGACTATAATTAAGCTTTTTTCCCCCTGTCTGCTTTGGTCCTCTCTTCCTCTTATTGTCAGGCAACGTGGCAGCAGAAGCCTTAAAAGCAGGGAGTCATGACAACTGACTCTTCCCAGAGCAATTGGAGTTGTTAGAAGGAAAAAAGAAATATCCCTAAAACACAAATGCCTGAAAAAGCAATTAGATCACAAAACTGTACGAAACAGGAAAATGACAGCCAAGGGTTGGGTACCACCCACGAGTTGGGAGTTTTGTATCTGCAGCTTTGAGATCTGGGCTGGGTCTTTCACTGGTAAAGAGGGAGTTGGATTCATTGATGTTTTCTGGGGGTCTGGCCATGGCTTCCTGTCTGTAGATAAATAAATGCCCACACAGAGAGCTAATTCACTGCAGGAGGAGTGTCTTGCACAAGAGCCTGTTAATGGCTTTGGAGCAAACGTCCTGTTGAATTTCCCAGGCTGAGATCTCAATCCATGAGCAGTTTAGGATAGTCCATCCTGGAGCAGTGTCTATGTAGTGCTCAGATCTTAATTAGAGGCTTGCTTGATTGAAGTTCAGCTCCAAATTAAAAGTTACCCCAGCAGTGAAACATTTGACCAAAGTCTTAGACTATAAACAAAAAAAAAAGAGCAACTTTGAGATAGGGAGCCTTCTGAATTGCTGCGCCTGGATTTCTGCTTAGCATGGCAGGAGAGGTTTTATTCAGCTCCACCCTTATTTTTGTCATCTCTCCCATCAACAGCAGGACTCTGTTGTTCTTCCCAGCTCTTTGCAGTGGAGTTTCCATTGTTTGCACTCGTTGATTAAGTGAATCTTGGGCCCCACAAGGTGTGATAACCACGTGGTGTTGCCAGGTCACAGACGTGTCCTGGTGTTGAGGAAACCTGAATTCATCTGTGACTTTCAGCCAACATCCTCCCAGAAAGGCACCACATTTTTCATTTCAGCAGTGCAGGAACATCTGCACTCTGCTACCTATGGTTACAAAACACCTGGATATGGGAAGCCAGGGCTTCACACTTCTGTCCTAAGCAGAGGATGATCCCACGTCTCTGTTCAAATCAGTTATCCCAGCAAAGCCAGGTATCTCTGAGCTAAAGTGTGAATTAGTTAGTTAGTGAGGCTTCTCATTTGTCTTTTTGCTCTTCATTGCTTTGCTATTTGTACATTTGTCTGCTCTCTCTGAAGGGGACATCCCACCACAGGGAGAATCTGTGGTTTCCATGCACATCCGATTTATCCTTTGCTCAAACCAACCAACGAAAGTATTTCGAGAGTGGCTTTGTTTTCAAATGGCTCCAGATGCAAAATGCTCCGTGGCTTTATGTCAGGATTGTAACAAATGAATAGAGCACAGTGAATTAATTTTGCTAATGAGCTTTGCAACCACATGATGCATCTTTATACAATTAAGGCACAGAACGAGGCAAGAAGATCCCAAGTGAACACCCTTTGTCACAGCATTTCAGGACCCTCCAAAGTGTTTTCTCCCCCTCCCTTTAATTTCTTTCCATCACAAAGAAGAGAAATGCACAAATCAGTTGTTTCAACAATTGAAAAATGATATGTGGTGCTGGTTGCAACAGTATTTTTGTAGCTCTCATTCATTTTGCTCTCCAGACAAGAAAGGCAAAGCAGTAGCATTTTATAGAGCAGAGAACATTTTTACACAGTTCTCTTAAATCTTTTTAGCAGTGCTTGAACAAAATGTTTACACTGTAAAGAGAATTTAGTAAACTATCCACAAGACTTATCACGACAACCTGCCCATCCCTCCTGAACCATTGTTTTCCATCCCATTCATTCCCAACATCTGCTGCTGCTGACCCTCCAGCCCTGTTTACCCATCTATAGTGCTCTCCCTGCAGCCTTAAAATATTTCCTGTTGATTTACATCCGTTTCTCTTCCATTGTCTGGTTTGAGCTGCTGGTTTTTCTGTTTTTCTTTTTGTAAAGAGAAAGAAAAAAAAAAGGTAAAGGTAGCTGATTTTCATTGCTCATGGCTAAGAATTGGTAACAGCATGGGTAAAATCCATGCAAAGTGTTGTGATCAGATGTAACCATGAGTAAGAGATGTGCATGTGCCCACAAAGCTCTTCAGCCAGCAGTCCTGTCGAGCTTGTGGGGTGTCAGGGGCTCTCCTACCACTTCACCAGACCTTTGGTGCTCCAATTCCTCCTTCCCTGATCCCTGAGTGCAGCTCAGCCCCACCAGAACTTGCTGCTTCTTGTTGGGGTCTTGAGCTGACGAGTTCTGTGAGTGTAGTGATTGTGAGGCTGGTATTGGAGGGAGGAGAACAAGGATCAGCCTGAAGAGCACAGCAGGGACTTGCAAAAGTCAGGCTCTGACCCCAGGGCTCTCAAAGTGAAAGGTTTTACATGAACCTACAGCACAATCAAGCTGTTTTAATAAGAAAACTGGGGGAGAAAAAAAGAAGTGTTATATGGGGAGACATAAATCTGAGCTCTGTGGCATTAAACCTCCATCAAGAACCACCTCTACTGCTTTATCTTCTATCAGGGCTTGCATCTGTTCTTTCTTTCATAGTGGTTTGCCTCAATAGAGGTCAGTGGCAGAGAAGGTTTTACGGACAGAAAATGGAGTGATTGCCACAAGGGTAAAACAGCAGCTCTGTTTTAGTGAGCCAGAGAAGTTGGGCTGATTGCAAGGAAACTTCCCCGTTCATCATCAGAACTTAATTACTGGACTGGCACTGGGTTCTGGGCTCAGCCTTTCAGGGGGAATTTGGGGAAGGCAATAAGGAGAAACCATTGCCCCATGTCCCTCTTTCCAGCCCTAGAGCAAAGCAAGTCCCAGTAATGTGTTACAGCCACGTACAAGGTCAGCAGCTTTGGAGGCAATTCCTTCAGGGGTGCAGTCCCCATCAGTCCTGGGAAAAAGTCACTTCAGACAAATTGTTCAGCAAAATTCTGTAGCTTTTCCTCTAATGCTTATGTTCCCACTGTACTGTCTGTAGAACAGACAGATTTATACCCTCCAAAGATTCGCCTCCTGAAAAACAAACAGATGAAACAAACCTGCCATCCTGTCCAGCCTTTCCCTTGCCTCTCTACCAGCTGGTTAAACAGTCAGCTGATTTATTTTGTGTTGCTTTCCATTAGGAATGGAGGATTGATGCCTGGAAGTATTTTAATGGCACTGTTGACCTTGATAATAAAACTGTTCAATGTAGTTTGTGTTGGTAATGACATCCAAACCCCCCGGAGTCACAGAGAAACAGCAAGTGGAATAACACGAGCAGTGAGAGGTCCTGTGGAAAGATATCAATGGAGAGGCCCATTTTCAGTGCTGTCTCCCTTCCTATATCAGGCCCATCAGCGCTGTGTGTGATTTGCCCATCCACAAGCAGATATTTGGGGTTGTGGTGATGCTCAGAACCATTTCCACGCTCACTCCTGCCACTTGCCCGGTGCTCGCCACCACATGACACTGACAGCTGCAACTGCCACTAGCTGCTATCACAGGGATGTGTGCAATTTAGGAGAGCAATTTACATAATTCCAGAGCCTAAAAATATCCCTGCACAAACAAAGTGCATTCTTAGGCGCTGTTCTGGCAGACATGGAAATGGCTGCTTCTCTCCCTGCGCGTTTTGTTCCAGGGATCCTCAGCGCCTTCTCCTTCATCTGACGGCGCTCATGAGAGACGTTTAAGGACAGGGAGCAAGTGATAATTATCCTCAACATGCATCACAGCCTTTATGTCAAATGATTAGAAAGGTGCCTTCCAGAATAATTAGCTTTCTGCAGCGGCTGAGCCCCTGCCTGCCTCATGCTGACTAAAAGGGACGTGAAGCCTAAAGATTAAGTGCCACGATGGCAGATCCCCACCCCAGGGCTCACCTGTCCACCCCTTTCCCTCCCCAGCCCTGCTGATGATCTTGTCAAGTGTGCAGAGCCGCCCACCCCACTCACTTAAATAACAGCACTTGCTTTCCATATCTCCTTGGTGATGGCAGGGGAATATTTGTGACCTTTTCATTTCCGTGGAACATCCTCGTGGGTCACGCCAGAACAGGCTCTGACAAAACAACCTTCTCTGAGCCAAGCACAGCACCACGAGGAGGAAATGCTGCTTGGAGCACTGCTAAGATATGTCAGCTAATTACCTTGAGCAACAAAACAGCCACAAATCCCAGAGGGATCTGCCTGAGGTCACAGTGACTTGGAATTATCCACTGCAGTGGTCATGGCACTGGCAGGGAAATGGGGATTTGTGCCCAGCAGTGATTTTTTTATTATTCTGCTTGCTGGTGTTTCTTCCTGGGAGGAGTCTACACTGAGCTGTCCCTGATTTTAGCCTTCTGAATTTCCTACTGTGAAGTCTGCAGGACTATGAAAGCTATGGCCAAAGAGCAGCAGCACAGCACAGCAACTCTTGCTCTTTTGGAAAAATTCATCAAAATTTTTGTAATAATTCTCCACAAAGTCTGTAGGCCTTGGGTGTTTTGTACCTCCCAGTTCTTGAGGACCAGAAGACATGGGGAAAGTCTCTGTGCTGGATTAGCACTGTCCTGAGCTGAAATGATGAACAGGCATAAAATACCATCCAAACCCACTTTTTGATGGATTTGGGCTAGAGTTTGTCTCCGTTGGTTCAATTAGGCAGAGCCCAGCAGAACATGCACTTGCTCCAACGTGGCCCCACAAATTAATTTTTAAAAAGCATTTTTCTCAGTTTCCCAGTGACTACTGGAGTTTTACCCAGGGCAACTTGTGGCAGACTAATATTTTATTGAGAATAGCAAATATTTGGTGTAGGACGAAGACATATTGATCTTTTTTTCCCAGGTTTAACACTCCTTAGCTTTCTTTGCCCTCAGTCTCTTTAGAAACCGTTCATTTGGTAAAACCAGAGTTAATTCACCCCAGTGAGAGGACAGGCTCTTAATGAGTCTGGTGGTGTAGAAGGGAGACACACCTGAGATCAGTGTCTTATTGAGCTCCTCTGCAAAAAAAAAGAAGTTTAACTTCTCTTGGATTCATCTATTTTGCACTTTTCCCCCCTAATAATTTCCATGTACTTGTTTTCAAAGCACAAAGATGTTTTCTTCTCACACCCTCATTTGCCTTAGGTAACTCTATTCAAGTCAGTGGATTTACACAGATGTCAGAAAGCTCTGAAAAGCCAATCCCGCATTTTAGTGATTGCCCTTCACGGCCTTGATTTGTTTGCTCCTCACTTCTGCCCGTGGTGGAGAAGTTACATTCATTTTGTACCATCACTGAAAGCCACATCAGTCGAAGCTGCAATTTATTACAAACATTTGTTTTCTGCTGGCATAGCCAGGCTGACTCTCGTCCCACTTACTCTGTTTTTTCAGCACGTAATGACAGGGATCACAATAACTGTTCCTCATTTACTGGCTTGACATAATACTCAGACCAGTAAAATACCATTGACACCACTACACTGGTGGCCTGGAAAGTGTCTGACACTGTGCATTTAAGATAAAGTTTAATGTGTTCTCCTCCTTCCTCTCCCCCTTTATAAAGACAGAACTGCCTGGGATGAAACAGTCCAAGTCAGCTCTTTTGTTTCAGTTCTATCCAATTACACAGGGACAAACCAAGCTGGCACATCCTAAAACAGAGTAAGACCAATAGGTTTTGAGCAGACTTGCTGTGCAGGCACAATT
Source organism: Climacteris rufus (assembly GCA_013398175.1). Lineage (NCBI taxonomy): Eukaryota > Metazoa > Chordata > Aves > Passeriformes > Climacteridae > Climacteris > Climacteris rufus. Next base: position 238,012 of record VZRZ01001704.1, on the reverse strand, counting down.
GATCTGAGGCTTTGCAGCACATCTGATGCAGTGAGGATGGATTGAACCCTGGGTGGAGGTGCAGATGATGTCTAAAAGCAGCAGTGGACCCTTTAAAGCACCCGAGTTGGGATGCCTGCATGTAGCCTCTGCAAGAAATATGTTTGCATTTTTGCTGCTCCTTGGTTTCACATCAGGCCTCACGGATGCCACTTTCCCAGCTCTGACAGCAGTGGCAGAGGATGGATCTCTTGCACAAAGGAAGGCTTTTGTTGGGGCAGAGAGTGGTGGGATTAATTATAAGCCCCTTGGATACCCTCGGCTCTCATAAAAAAAAAACCCCAAATCTATCAGTTCAAAAAGGTTATGAAAGGAAAGCTATGGTGTAATTTCAAAATCCAGAGAAATTAACTGTGGGAATGTGGACATTGTGTCTGATCTGTGTGCTTTGAATCCCATTTAGAAGAGAACTGGCCCAAGGTGGTGGCTTTGCTGTGCTGGTTACAGCCTGGTGCTCTCCCCAGATATGTGAATTCACTGAAAGAATAAACAGCTGTCAGTCCAAGCTTGCCAACATTTCCTATGCAGAGTAATATTTCTGCAGTTTTTCCAGGGTGCTTTTCCTACGAGTGAACATTACAGCTCAAATCAGGAGTAAATACAGCAGAGAAATAGAAGAATGTCAGAATCTCATTTTGCTTTGGCAGGGAATGATTTCACAGCTTCTCATGCATTGTCTAAATGTACAGACAACTTTTCTCTCCCATTTCCCCTCTGAAAATGAGTGAGCAGGCCAGGAGGGATTTAGTCAAATGGAAAAGAGTTTTCTCCAAGCATATGCACTGCTATAAACTCCCTCAGGATTTACAGTGGATGGGTGAGGCCCACAGGATACTGAAGATCACTCAAGGTTAACATGCTCAGAATTTCTTGGAAGCTGTATTTCTCCTTAATCCTCCTTGTTAGAATTCCTCTCCCTGCCTCAAAAACCATCCATGAACCAAGAAAACAAGGCCACACTTGGCTGGACCCTGCAGACTCCTCACATTCCCAGCTGTCGCATCACCCAGCTCAGTCCATGCAAACAGGAGCAGGACCTTGTCCAGCCTCAGGGAGTTATTCCAGGCAGGATGGGCTTCAGGATTGGACATGGGACGGAATGGGAATTTCTGCTCAGTCCCAGGGCACTGGGAATAGCAGGAGGTCACAGCTTCCCCTGGGAAGGGGACTGGGTTCCTTGGGATGCACTCAGGAACTGCAACAGGCTCGTTTGTGGGCAGTGTTTGCAAAGAGCTGAGGAGATGGTGGAGTCTGATAGGGGCCTCAGACAAAGCACTCAAAAAGAATGAGGATAAATGCACATTTTTAATGAGCTCTCACAAAAGTCTATTGAATAGTTTCTTCAATTTAGTTGTGTTTTGATTATCTCCATTGTCCTTTTGTTTCCCGTATGCGGTTGTGATGCATCCAGGAAAAAATCATGAACATTTGCATTGACAGTCATCCAGAATTTCCATTTAAAATGATCCACTTTGTTACAGTAATTAGCCTTGTAAGTGGAACAAAGCACACAACATTGACAATAGTTGCTAGTGATCACTTCACTTCCTAATCAGGCTGCTCCTTCAAGCATTCTAATTTATTTTACTAATGATTACAGGGCAGATGCTGCACAGATTTGCACCTCTAGGAACTCCAGTGAAATAGAGACGAGGAAAATCTTGCCTAGTTTGCTTAATCCTGAAGTATCCTGAGTAATTCGAGGGCCAAGCAATTATAAATAACAGATTTTCCTTTCAGAGGTTTATTGATTTCAGATTTGAATTCTTTAACATATCAGTTGCTGCAAAGGAGGGAGATCTGGTACTGAAGGGCTTCTGGGAGAGGGGTGGTCGGTGCTGAGCTCTGTCAGATGGCAATAACAATCTTTGAACAGGGAGATGGAAGTAGGAGCACCTACTTGCTTTGGGTTCTCCATAAAAACAAAAAATCTCCCATTTGGTCCTGCATCTTTAAAAAATGCACTCACTCATCTCAAAGAGAAAAAATAGCTTTTTTTGAGAAGAATGGTAACAAGGAGAGGCTGGTGAGGGGCTTAAACCGTTAATCCTGTGACAGAAATAGGTGTGTTTTTTATTAAAATATAGGTCTACTTATATCTACTGTAATCCTCTACAGTTCAAACCCCAAGTGAACATTAATGTTCTTCACCTTTTATTATTCAAAGCCAGTTCATCCAGTCCTTTTAGTGTGCCCTTTTCCATCCTTATAGCAGGGATCCATCAGGCAGACTCTGGCTGCAGTTTGCATTTTGCAAAAGGGCAAAGTCATCTATTTAGGTACAACAAATGGGTGTGTAAGCAAAGCCAGGCACACAGAGGGAACAGCATTTCCTTGGCATGACCCTTTCCACTCTTAGTTCCCTCCAGAAGTCATTAAACTGTTGAAATATGTACAGTAAACTTGTGTTTGGATGGACTTGGGATAAGAGTAGACTTTGGCTGGGTTTAATCCTGGTTGAAAACCACGAGTTGAATCAGAGTAGTGATCAAACTGCTCTTCCCTCCTTCTCTGTGTCCATGTGTTGTTTAGCTGCCTGCTGTGTCGTCTTGCCAAGTGCACAAAGGGGTCAGGGGGAATCTAAAAAAGTTAAATTTCTTCAAATTAAATAAAAAATAAAAATAAGTTCATCAAGCTTAAAGCAGAAACGGCTTTTCAAAACAATAATTTCTTTCATGCTGAGGGATGTGAGGAGTAGCAGAGTCTTCAGCCTCCAAAGGCTCAATTCTATGAGTTGGCCAAGCAGCTCTGTTGGCCTGTAGTGGTGCAGGGTTTCTGACTCCCTGTTGAGGAGTTCTGCTCACAGATTTGTGCTGTTTGGATCATTCATGCCTGGAAGGCAATAAAAAAGGGTCTTGAGGCTCGGGGTGCCCCTTGGACCTTGTGCCCAAGAGCCATAAGTTACTAAGCTCCAACAACAGAGTTCATGGCCAGGAGATTTCCTTTTTCTAAGCCCTTAGGACTTTTCCACTGCTGCCCATTTCCCCTACTACAGCTACAATCCTATCTGTGGTGTCACAAACCTTTGTGGTGTTTGGAAGAATGCTGTGGAAGCAAACATGAGTGACATTTGAAGAAGAACCATACAGGGACACGATTTCCATGGGTTATGATTCCCATCAGCAAAAAGTAAAGCTCAAGGAGGACAAATGCAGACAGGAATAATGTGCCCTCACATTTAAGGAATGATCCTAAATCTCACCCCCTCTTCTGCTCTGTGGGGTGGATCTGGAGTTGCCATGAGCACAGCACCTTCATCTGCCCTCCCCAGCAGTTTTTCTGTTTGGCACCAGGAGGATCAATGCTTATTTATCCAACAGCCCAAGGATGCACCCACCAGGAGCTGCAAAATGCAGAGAACACAAAACACCCTGTGTGAGTTACCAGAGGGTGAAGACCCTTTGTTCATTAAGATGCCTCCGAGTGGCACAACCAGTTCTCTGCCAGTTTCATCCTAGAGAAAAACTGGGGAGTAAACCAAGCCAGATTTCCTGCAGTCACCATTCAAGCTGCTCCTGCCAGGCCAGCAGCAATAAGACCCCAGCAGCAAAGGGATTTTCTGTGCATAAAGCAGAGCTGCCCTTGGTGTGATGCCCAGAGAGGACTGAGGGATGCAGCCCAGCAGTGCAGGGTTCAGCATTTCCTTCTGCTCCCAGGTTCTGCAGAGAGGCAAAAGCTGCAAGATCTCGATGAGACCGAAATATTAATTCCCTGTTATTGCATCAAGTTTGACTAACAAGCCGCATGAATAAATCTGCAGTCTTAGTTTCTGCCAGCGCCAAGTTTCTATGGCAACAACAACCCATCTTATCTTTAGGAATTCCATTAGCAAGGGAGGGAAACGAAACAAAAAAAAAAAAAAAAAAAATCCCACCCCAAAATCAGAAAAGATTTGTCAAATTAAGAGCAGCATCTCCCTCCCCCGCATCATTTTTTGGGAAAAATCCGCTTGGATTTTTTTCTCATCTCTAAAGGTGTTTTTTTTTAAATTCACATCACTGCCTGAGACAAAAAAAAAGATACAGCAAATGCTTTTGTACCTCTGAGTCGGAGAGGGAGGGATCATAAACATGCAGAGTGGGGATGCACTGGAGGAGGGAACATGGCTGTTGCAGAGCACTCAGCATTCAGATGAGCCCCAGCACTGCCTTCTCTCCCAAAATCCGGGATTAGGAAAGAGACCTGGGAATGGGAGACCTTTTGGTGTGTTCCTAGTGGAGCTTCCTGGTGAAGTGAACACCATGGGAGGACCAGGTGACATCTGGGGAGTTATGATGGAGCTTTATCTGTTTTTTTGTGTGTGTGTTTCTGCTTCCAGAGTCTCTGCGCTCAATATTCCTCACACGGGAATTGAGTTTGTTGGATTTAGGAGGCATGGCTGTGTTTCATCATCCTCTCACCTTGGGCTGCCCTAGACCCTCGTGACAAATAAAATAAACGCCATTTAAGAAGTCAATTGGATCAAATTGTTTCAGGAAAAAATGCCTCCTGCACCCACCAAAGGGGAGGAAGGGATGCACAGGCTCTGCTGTGGGAATAGCTTGGTGATTCCATGTTCCCACCAGCCTCTCCTCAGGGTGGGTTTGTCTGAGCAACAGGAGGAGGGAGGCAGAGCTGTTGCATTCCCCAGGTTGGGGAGTTTGGCTTTGACCCCACAGAAGAGGTTAAAAAGTGTTGTCCTTAACAGAGGGACCGTGAGGGGCTCAGCTTCCCCCTGGATCCTCTGGAGCCCTGCGTGCAGTGCAGGAAAGATGCTGATCCTGTCATCTCTGGATTCCTGTCCCGAGGCTGCAGAGGCAGAGCCACAGCTCTGGAGAGGACATGGATGAGGAATGACAGGCTGGGGGGAAGAGTCACAAAACAGCCAAGGGGAGAGGGCACAAAGAAGCCCAGCTGTGGATTTGAGGAAGGATTTTAGGGCAGGGAGGGGTTTAACCCAATTTTTGTTCTCCCTGTTCACCTGGAGTTAACGCTGCAATTGAACAAATCACTCACTCACTGCTGTACCACTACAAACAAGCAGCCCTCAGGAACCTTTTCTGTTGACTCACAAACACACAGGCTCCCCAGTTTCACTGACAAACATCCCATATCAATGATATGAAACAATGGTTCAAAGAGTGTTCTCCTTCTCCTGTCGTTTTTACCTGCAGCCAGATGCCAGCTGGGAAGCCCCCAGGGACCACTTATTTCAGAAACACTGCCTGTAATGCCTTTTTTACCTGTTTTACACTTAGTGTTTCTGCTGATATCAGTGAGGCAATCTCCCAATTACGTCAGGTAAGTGCTTGGAGAAACAGACCTGCCACTAACAAACATCCACACTTAGATTATTTTCCCCACTTTGCCTCGAAATGGCCAATCAAGACTTTTACAGTCCCAATACCTGCCACACTCCCTGGTGAGCCGTATAATTCATCCAGTCGGAGACAATATCACAAAACATAGCTAACGTATCAAATCACAACATGAATTTGTTATAGTGAATTACAACTGTTCACAAAAGGCTGTTAGTGAACAATCTCCGGCCCAATTTCATTATTCATGGAAGAAATTTATAAGCAATTCTGAATAACAAATAAATCTAAGAATTTTGTGAACCATCCAGAACCAATTCAGGAGCTGGGAAGGGAAGCAGTGTTTGTGGAATAAATTATTTGCTGTGAAATGGTTTGGTTGGTCCTTTCTACTACACCCTTGGGGGCTACTGGCCTGGTACTTCAAAATCAACCAATGCATATTCCAAAAAGGGAACAACAGCATTTATTCCACTGGATCAGACGGATGCAGAGTGACAGAGGTAAAACAATTCCTTGCTCAGAATTTGCCCACCAGTGCAGAGATGAGTTCTGAGGAAAAGCAACATTTCCTTTGTGATTTGTCTCCTGGCTGTCCCTCTGGAAGAGTTCTGTTTTGCCATGGCCACAACAGAACCTGGGTAACTTTGAACAGGATGTCTGGCTTCTGGTTTTTGCCATAATTATAAATTCCCATGTCCTTTTCCTCCTCTTCCTGCAGGCAGGCGCTCAGCAGTGGCAGCTCCTGTCCTGATCATCTGCCAAGTGGGTAAGTGCTGGATTTCATGCTAAAATGAGATTCCACTGGGAATGATTTGGCTGTAGAGCTCCAAAACTTGAGCTGTACAGGCCTCTTAGCACAGCCAGGGTGGTTTGACATCACCACTGGAGTCTGCTCTGCAACAGGGACTTGGATCCACACTTTCCTCAGTGTTAATGCACCCTGATAGCTGCAAACAGCCTAAAGGTGGGCTTTGCATCCCCAGACAAACCTGGCAGAGGGGAATATTCACTGAGAGTGCCTTGCTGGTCCAGCCAAACTGAGAATGTCCCCTTGCTTGCTGACAAGGACACTCATTGCCACTTGCCTTGAACAGAAGTTGCTGGTTAGAACTTGGTGTTGCACCATAGGGGTGCTCAGACTGTGCTCTGTGGTGAGCCTTTCTAAGAGAATTTCTGCATGATTATTATTCAAAATAAGAAAGTCTTCCATGGCCACAGCTACAGCATTGGGCCAAAGAGCAGAAATTCACTATATTGTCATGTATTGTGGTGTGGATGCCCCAACCCTCAGCAACCTGGGCTAGGGGAAGGTGTCCCTGCCCATGGCAGGGGGTAGGAATGATCTTTAAGGTCCCTTCCAACCCAAAACATTCTGTGGTCAAACCATCCCAGCTCTGAAAGGGATGCAGTGGGTGGTTTCAGTTTCAGGTTTTTGTACCCTTGATTCGTCCTTGTTCCCTGATTCAGCCTAATTTCATTCCTTAGGATTGTGGCAGATACTGTACAAAATGTTCGGAGAGCTCTGCAGTGCCTGGCATCCCTAGTGCTGCCTTCCCTTGGTGCCCTAAGACACAACCCTGGTGCTGTTTCCACGTTGTTCCTCATTACCCAAGTTTCCTGTGACCACCAAGGAGGAAAACATTAGCAGCAATTAGAAAACTTGGATCAGGGGCTTGGATCCACCCTGCATTTCACCACCCAAAGCACCACACGGTGCAGGGCATGGAATGAATAATGAGGATGTTTCCCATTAGGGAAAGTGCTTTCCATTGTCATTGCAGACACTCCCTTATTGTCTGCATGTCCACCAGGCATTTTGCAAAATTCTCTTCTCCAGATGAGTCCTGCATTCATGTGATTACCATAAAACCACCCACTCCTGCACCAGCTTCCTGGGGGGAACCTCAGGCTGTTGGGATCTCCGTGCATTTTCCAAGGGTCTGCTATTCACATGCCTGACCCTTTTTGAACAAATCATGTTAGAAATAGCCTGAGACTTCAGGTGGACAAAATAAAACACCCCAAAGCAGGTAATTTAACAGGTTTTGGTGTTTTCTTTACATAGAATCACATAATGGTTTGGGTTGGAAGGCACCTTAAGTCTCCTCCAGTGCCACCCCCTGCCATGGGCAGGGACTCCTTCCACTGTCCCAGGTTTCTCCAAGCCCCATCCAACCTGGCCTTGGACATTCCAGGGATCCAGGGGCAGCCACAGCTTCTCTGGGCAACCTCTGCCAGGGCCTCCCCACCCTCACAAGGAAGATCTTTTCTCCTTTTTCTGTTTTTAAAACCAGTTGAGAAAACATTCCATAGGCTTCTTCCATTAAAGCTGTGATGGACACCATCTCACCACAGAGCTCTCCACCAAAACATCTTTTCCTTGTCCATGGACCTGCTTGTGCCCGATCTCCATTCCATGTCTTCACTCCACTTGGCTCTTTGTGCTTGCAGGGTTCAGGTCCCTGATCAACATCTCTGTGGCCTGGTTTTTGCTGCAATTATTATTATATTTGTAATTGTTATTGTATTTGAGACTCAGTTAAGAGCAGTCTCCATGTTCTGTGTGAGGTATAATGTGAGAAATTCTGTGACTCAAAGGCTCTGTAGTCACTGAATGAAAAGGTGACATGATCAGGGAAAGGATTTAGCTGAGCTCTGCACAGTATTAAACTAAGCACCATTTTATAGCTCTCCTTAAAATATTATAAGGCAACTAGGGGGAAAAAACTAGGGAAAGAAATCACAATGCATGGATGCTGTGGGACAAATCGTGCCCTTGTTTGCTTCATTCACTCCCCTCCCCCGTGGGTTTCAAACATCACTCAAGAAAAAGCTTCTATTATTAGGCAAAACTCCCTGTGATACTTTAGGAGGCATTTCCCCCTCCTTCCTGTAAGAAAAGAGGGAATTTGATGGTAGGAACATAATTATGAGCTCTCTCAAACAAACCTGGACTGGCTGATTTGCACTTAGCCCCTCTGATGGGAAGCAACTGAACAGTGCTCTTGAGCTGTAATTATTATTATCAGTCACTCTTCACGGTGACAACAAATAATTATTTTAAAAAAGGCATGAAAACAGAATTAACCCTTTCCTCAGACATTTCCTCTCTGAAGTGACATGGTTGGTGGTGTTGCAGTTCAGAATATGGGCTGTGGAGCTGCTGTTTCAATTGGTTTTCTCCCATTAAAATACCCTGGACAGCAGTGAGAGGGCAGGCAGCAGGAATTTGGAGTCCCCCAGCTTGCCAAGGGTAGCTTGGCAGAGCCCAGCTTTCAAAAGGTTGCTCAAGAAGATATTTTTTTAGCAATCAGGCCTTTTCCAGGTACTTCAGAAATGGGTATCAGCTTCTGATGAGATCCTTGGGCTTCAGAGTGAAATGATTTATTGACATTCCGACACAGGCTGCGGAGTGAAATGATTTATTGGAATTTCAAGAGGAATTTTGTTTCCGGAACCAACCATGCCCTGCTTTAGATTCAGTCTCCCACGAGGTGGAAGCTGTGGCATCAGGCCATGGTCACTGTGGGCTCCCTGTGGTGCCAGAGGTGCAGGATTGCTCCGGGCAGGGCTGCAGATCCCTCCTCTGCCCCCTGTGAGCCTCCATCCCCCCTGCCCTGCCCTGCCCAGCCCTGAAAGGTCACTGTGCCCAGCTGGAGGGGGCCTGGGCAGGGACTCCTGGCTCTCCTGGGTTACTGGCCCGGCCGTGGGACAGTGGAAACACAAAAGGGTGGAAGGAGAGGCCAGATGTGGGAGAGCACTCAGGGCAACACTGCTGTGGGCAGTGAGGGGGAGTGGAACAGGAGTGTTAAAGCCTTGTGGGGAACACTGTGGTTTAATTCACAGCTTTGTTTGTGCATCTGTTCGTGCTCTGAGACAGGCACAGATTGAGCTGGATGGTAGGGGGGGCTGTAGCCCCTCTTTTGGGACTTCTCAGTGCTGCCTTCAGCTCCAACCCATCCCCTCCAGGGCTGGGGCTCCTGTTTCCCTGTGGGAAGGGGTGGCTGTAGTCCAGCCCTGTTAACCCAGAGTTAACCAGGTCAGTATTCCTTTAGGAGCAAAATCAAGGATGCAGGATGCACATACATCTTTCAGCCTGAAATATCTCACAACATTTAATACAAGGGACAAATCTTTTAAGGCCATTTGAACAGAGAAGCCAAGTGGGCATGGAGGAATCTAGACCCTCATCTGCAACCCTACAGGAGCTGGGAGCCTTTATCATCCCTCATCATCCTCAGCCCCTCCTGACAGTGCAGTGCAGCCTGGCAGGTTTCCTTGGGTTCTGTCTGAGCCTGGCATGAGGCATCACCCCCAGTAACACCCTGGGAGCCCAGGGATGCCATGGCCAAACCTCCCAGGAGGGGACAAAGCGTGGCAGCCAGGGGGAAGAACACAACAAGCATTAAGAACACAATTTTAAATGAGTTCAATATGTGGCCAGGGTCTGTAGGAAATCTGTTTGCAATCATCCTGTACTAAAGACAAATGGCAAGCTGTTTTCCAGCTCTGCCTTTCTTCTCTAGAATGCCAAGACAATTATTTGTGGCATTATTATTTTTTCCCCTTGCTTGCTTTCCTTTTCTCCAAGGGTCCCCCACACACGTGGAAACCCAAGGCACTGACAGTGGCAGGAGTTCATAAACACAGTGCTGCGCTATGAAATATCAACAAGCTGCAAGGCAGAGAGGAGAGGAGGGCCTCCCCACTGCTCAGCAATGCTTTGATTCAAATCGAGGTGAAAGAAGAAAAGGCAGAGAAATTTGCAGTCTCGAAGCAGCCCCATCTGTTGTTATCTGGCCCTGTTTTTGTGGCAAAGCACGTTGTGCATCCACAGCATTTCCCAGGCCCCACACACAGTGCAAGGTGCTGACAAGGGGCTATTAGAGTTGACATGTTTAGGAGCAAAAGATGAGTAAGAAAGAGCAAAACAGGCATTTCATTTCCTCAAGTGATTGCTCTAAATCTGGTTTCACACATTTCTGAGAGGCACCAGACTCCCCCTTAGTGTCTGAGTTAGGTCTGTGTCCAGCCTTGAACACTCAGATCTGTGAATTCAGCTTCCGTTTGCTGTTCCTGGAGGATCCCCTCCTATGGGGGGTAAAATCTTGGGGAGTGCAGGAGCCAGGAGTGAGGTGAACTCACCCTCCAGACATCCCCGAGTGACCCACATCAGCAAGACTTGGACAAGAGGGAGAGTGGCCACAGAGCCCAGGGCTTGCTGAGGAACAGGGGCTCCTGTAGACATCTCTGAACACCAGCAGCAGCCTTTTCTTGCCTGTGCAGTCTCCTTTCTACTCCTGCTCTGTCCACACCCACCCACTCAGGAAGGGAATGGTAAATGAAAAATCTGAAGTGATGCAGGGTTAGTGCTGTTCCTTTGAACAGTGCTATGTACAAAGGCTGAGATTAAAGCCAGCTGCAGTAACTGCATCATTCCCTTCCTGCCTCCTTCTTACCTCTAGGTGTTCACTTAAGCACAGAGAGAGAGTGTGTGCATGCAGGGAGACAAAAGCTTTTAACCTGTAATATCCTGATAGTGAGAATTGTCAACATTGCTCAGAAAAAAAGAGGTGTGGAAATGCTGCACCTGACACACAGCTCTGAGAGCAGCCCCTAAATGCTGGGACAGGAATGATGGAGAGGAATAAGGCAGATGGATGGCAGGATAGACACCCAGATAAATAGAGAGGCCAGGGTCTGCATCTCCAGATGCAGTCAAGTAATTAAGTCACAAAGAAACAAAAAGCAGCCATTCAAATTACCTTGGAGAATCGAAGTTCATGTCAATACAAAGAGCTGATTCTGGGATTCTGTGAACTGCAGTGAGGTCTGGCAGGAATTCCTCACCTTATTCACTGTAGTCCAGCTCCCTCCTGGAGCCACAGTTTCGTTCACGGTTCTGAGATGCACAACTGAGCATTGCTGGGCATTATAAGCTTTCCCAAAATTGATTGACATTGACCATCTGGGCCAGAATTTCAAAGGAATTTTGCCTCCCTGGAGACAGGGAGCAGATTGCTTGTCACAGTGCTCCTGGAGGGGATGGAGACGCTTTGAAAACCTGACCACAAGTGACACAGAGAAGCAGCTGCTTGCTGGGCACTTACAAATGGGATTCTAAGCCTTTACAAAAACCTGGATTAGGCATTTGAGGGGGTGTGCAATCAACATCATCTGTTGATTTGGGTTCGGGGTTTTTTTCTGCAAATGTCACCACAAAGAAATACCTTCTCTGCATTCAGCTCTTGACACCAGTACCTGCATGCCCTCCTCCCTGGCTGTGCAGTGAGCAGCCAACTCACTGATTGCAGTGCAAGGCTCTATTCTTGCAAGATCACTCTCTCCTCTCATTTCTCATCCCCATCCCAGCGAAAATAACAGGGCTGCTTGCAAGAAAAGCCTTTGAACTCCATGGTTTCAGCCCTTTGCAATGCAGGGAACCCACGGGTGTCTCAGCTGAAGGCTTAACCCCAAATAAATGCGATTGTTTCTTTTCCCAAATTACTGGTTTACAAAGAGAAAGGAAAATTTACATCGAGAGAGAAAATAGGAACAGGTTATTGGGAGTGGGAGGGAGAAGGGAAGGCAAGCTAGGCACAGAATGGGCCAGCTATTTTTCCTTTTTTCTTTCAAAAATCCCTGCCAATATGCTCGCTGTGCCATCTGGCACCTGTGATAAATTTGACTATGTGTAATTGCAAGCTGCAGAGAATTTTAGAGGGGTTGGAAATTTCTCTGTCTAGGTTCTTCTGTAGCCATTATCATTTTAATCGTTGAATACAGGAAAGAAAAATTTTCTTTTCTCATACTCTCCTGAAATGAAAAGCTCTTCAGTCACTGTCTGTCTTTCTCACTTCAGTTTGTTTCTTTTGAGCAGCAGAGCAAAGGTGATGTTGGTTCGCTCCCCATCCTCCATGAATATTTCATGTAATTTTAAAACCATAATTTTAGTGAGACAGGGAACATAACATTAATCTGTTTCTAAACAAAATCACCACCATTACAATTCCCCATTTGTAAATGAGGCGAGAATTTTAAACTTTGAATTTACATTTCAACTTTTCTCCCTTTCTTTTGCTTCACGTTTTCTTTACACATTTAATTTTGAGTGATGAGCCTTCATCAACCAGTTTCACTCCTATTTCTAACTATTTAAGCTACTTTCTGTTATTCATGTATTATTTTTGCATTTCTGGCATATGAGACTTTCTTTCCTCAGTAAAGCAGAAGCAGAGAACAAGTATTCAAAGGAGGCCTCGCCAAATCATTTTCCATATGGATGGTGCTGCTATTTTTTCCTTCCTAGAGTTTACCCAGATAAAAGATAAGGCTTTATTAATCATTAGGTCAGGTGAAGGAGGCAAATGGGATGCAATTTGGGGATTTTTGTGCCCTGCAGAGGAGCTGGACCTCACAAAGCTCTGACACCCTCAGCAGTTGCCTGGGGATGCTCCATTTTCCATTTTCCAGAACATGTTTGTTCTTCCCTGAGCTCATCCCCCAGCTCTGGGCACTCAGAGCACACCCAGGTGGTGCCTCTGCCCATCCCAGCACAGCTCCAGCACTGGAGTTCAGTGGAGACTGGGGAGCAGATCAGTTCTGCACCACCTGCCAGTCTCTGCCATGCCAGGAAAATATCACTGAGCTGGCCCTGGACGCCTGCCAGGGCTGGTGGGCAGAAGGGCAGGACACCAGGGGGGCTGAGCATCCCGGGACACAGGCACAGACAAACCAGGCTGTGCTGCTTCCCGAGCCACAGGAGAGCTCCTGTGCTGCTCCACTGACCCCATTCCCCCGAAATTCCCTCTCCAAACCCACAGTGTGGGATGCAGGGCTGCTGCAGTGTCACACACTCCCTTTGCTCCTCTCTGGAGGTGGAACAGAGCTAAGTGTGGCCTCACTCCTGAGGTTCCTTGGTGGCACCACGTGTGCAGCTCCTGGGCTGGAGCACAGACATGGATCAGAGCAGGGAAACAGGGACAACTCAGCCTGAACGTGCAGAGGTCAGGAGGAAAAGCTTCTCCACTGTGCAGCTGACCATGCACTGGAACAGAGAGCAGAGGAGCTGTGCAGTCTCCTCCCTGGGGATATCCCAGAGCAGCCTGGACACAGCCCTGTGCCCTGTGCCCTGTTCCCTGTGCCCTGTGCTCTGTGCCCTGTTCCCTGTGCCCTGTGCTCTGTGCCCTGTTCCCTGTGCCCTGTGCCCTGTGCCCTGTGCCCTGTGCCCTGTGCTCTGTGCTGTCTGCCTTGTTCCCTGTGCCCTGTGCCCTGTACCCTGTGCTCTGTGCCCTGTGCCCTGTGCCCTCTGCCCTGTGCCCTGTGCCCTTGGATGGTCACTGTGGTCCCATCCAACCTGACCCACCCTGGGGCTCTGTGAGTGAGCTGAAGGGTGTGTGGGGCAGAAGTTGTGTGTAGGCTGTCTAAAAAGAACAATTAACTGTATTTAGTGCAAAGAACAGGATATCCAGGCAGGGAGGATGTGTGTGCAACAGGTCCACAACCACTGGGCTTCTGCTGTGCCACAAATCCTGTCACAGCAGCAGGTCACAGCCAGCCTCCCACCCCTGCCTGCCCTGGGCTCCTCTGGTTGCTCTTGAGGCTGTTCCAATGAAGGGAGATAAGCTAATTTAAACAGTAGATCCCAGCTAGATTCCTGTGTTTTAATTGAAGGTCATTAAGCAGTGACCACACCAGCAGCTCAGCCACGGCCAAAGGGCACTGGGGAGCAGGTGGCAGATGGTGGGGACACTTTCCAGCCTTCACAGCTGGTGCCAGAAGAAGACCTGTGTCCAACAGAGTCAGCTGCTCAGGGAGATGCTACAGAACCAGGGCTGCTTTTACTCAAATCCTTCCCTTAATATCTTTATGCATCAAACCTTTCCTGCTTTCTCAGTGTTAATGTGCAGAGAAGCAAACACTAAACATCCTCCTATGAAATAATGTTGGTGTTGAAAAGAAAAAAATAAACCTGAGAAGGAGGGAGGGCTGTGTTTTCCAGGGAAGCAAAGGCTGTGTTGGGAAGCCTGGAGAAGGTGAGGAGGAAAAGAGAGAGGAAAAGGTGTGAGAATTGTGTGGAGCTGAGCACAAGCCAAGGTCCACAGCTGTGCCTGGCTGCTCTGGTGAAGCCCTGTGGCCATGGATGGTGCAGGAAGCTCCCACTCCTTGGCTGCCTCTGTGGAATCTGTTTTAAGTGTGAGCATCTCCCCTGCTCCTGATCTCTCAGAGCAAACCCTGAGCCTTGGGGAACACGCTCAGAAATCATCACACAACCTCTGTGGGGAAGAAGTCAGCATCTAGTTCAAACAATGTCACTGTCTCCCTGATGATAAAACAGACACAGAAGTCAGGAATGGTTTAACAACCTCCTTTCTCAGAAGTTCCCAACCATCAAATTTCAAGGGTTGCTCCTTTGATCTCAGAAGCACCAGAAAGATGGTTTTCTTTTTTTGCCTTCCTTTCCCATTTTTATTTTAATTTCACTTGCATGCTGTACCTAACCCTGCATAGCCCAGACTACTTCTGCTACTCTGGTTTGGTTTTGTTTTCAGTCCCTAATTATTCTGGTCTTGCAGAAGGGAGAAGGGAAAGGGAGGGTGGGAAGGAAGTTCAAGCATCTTGCTAAGTGAAAAGGAGAAAGCTCAGAGGGAAAAAAGAAAATGGTACAGTTTGTAATTGTTTTTGTTCTTCAATCACCCAGGAAATAAATTGCTGTAGGGGGGAAAAAAAAAAAAGTCTTTGAACATCCAAAGTAGAAGAGAGCCAATAAAGGCACTGCATTTCTTTGAAAAGGAGCCCCTTTTCCTCAGCCTATTTCCACCCCTTCTCATTAATTCAGATAACTCTCATAATGCTAATTCATTAGGCTCTTCCAGGATTATTTCCCCTCAAACAGCTGCTGAGAAAATAGAAATAATCTCCTTGTCACTGATGGAGCTCAGGGTTGTGGCTGCCAACCAAACCTCTCCTGTGGGGAGAGCCAGGGCCCAGCCCCGGGGGGCTGCGTGATGTTCAGGAGAACAGAGGGAAGGAGGGCAGGAAACCTGATTTGGGCTCAGTTTTATGGCTGAAATTTACTCCATTTATAGTTGATTTAGGGTTGTGATTTAAGGGAGGATCCATCTGTGGCTGAGAGCAAGGAACAGCACTGGGAATGATTTCCAGAGAGTGAAGAAACCACGGAAAACACAGCCCTGGAAAACACAGCCCTCCTTCCTTCTCAGTTTTTTTTTTTCTTTTCAACACCAACATTATTTCATAGGAGGATGTTTAGTGTTTGCTTCTCTGCACATTAACACTGAGAAAGCAGGAAAGGTTTGATGCATAAAGATATTAAGGGAAGGATTTGAGTAAAAGCAGCCCTGGTTCTGTAGCATCTCCCTGAGCAGCTGACTCTGTTGGACACAGGATCCTAAGCAGTGGGGAGTTTCCCTTCTCTTTTTTTCCTCTTTGAACAGCACCTGCAGCAACTCTGTGTAGCATTTTGCTGCCTGTGAATGGCCTTGTCCCAGTCCCTCTGTGTCCCTCCTGATGCCCTGATCACCAGGGACAGGTTACCTGGTCCTCTGCATCCACCTCCCAACTCAGGACCTCACTTCAAGCAAAGAAGGAGAAGAGTAGGGATTTAAAACACTGATTTTTAAGCCTTTTTCTTTCTCCTCTGAACCTGAAAGCAGAGTCAAAAAGCTTTTTTGTAACCCAGCAAAAAGGAGTGATGGTGATGGGAGCTGCAGTGGGTTTCTTACCTCATCTTACCTCTGCAGCACATTTTGTGGGAAGAAAAGGGATGGGGCAAACCATAAAGCAGCTTAATTTTCTTGGTCTGTACAGAAAGCCCTCAGTCCTGGCAGCAGCACAGAAGAAATGAGAGGATATGTTCTATAGGGCACATGGACCGTGGTGGGATCCAGACACGGTTTTCCTCTGCCTGCCTCAGTTTCCCCACCTGTGGAAAAAAGCAGAGGGGAAAACACCATGCTGTGTGTTAGCAGAGGTGTGGATAAGGAGCTTGGGGCAGGAAAGGTGCTGCTCATGGATTTCCTCTTCCCTCTGCTGGGTCCTCAACATTCAGCAGCCCAGGAACCCCTGGCATGGCCCAGGGCTGGGTGACACGGGGGGCTCAGGACAAGGGAGTAAAACCTTTTGTTCCCAGAGGAGTGGGAATCATTTCTCTGCAACCATTTTTCACTTTTCTACCCCAGCTCCTTGCCTTCTTCCTGATGAGATCATCTGAGTCCAAGCCACATGGAAGGATCTTGTGGCTGTGTAAATGCCAAGAGCTTTTCATCCCACACTTGCCAGCCCTTCACAGGTTGCTGGTGCATCAGGGCATTTTGTGAAGCTGTTTCCAGCTCTTTTCTGGCTGTTGCAGAACACAAGACAAATTATCAAGGATCCAAAATAGCACAAAAGGTGACACTTGATATTCATTAGCCAGCCAGATATTTCATTATGATCCCACATCTCCTCTACCTATTTAAGGAAGCAGAAACACACAGGTCCATATTCCCAAGATTTTTCAGGCATGTGCCCAACAACCCAAGGACCAGAGGATCCAAGAACTTGAATATCTTCCTTCCTTCCTTCCTCCCACTGTCCATTCATCCCCCCCTTCCCAAAAAGATAAAAATAACCCACCATGTGAGCTGCAATTTGCTGTGAGGTTTCCAGCAGCTCTGGGATGTGTGGAAGGCAGCCAGGTAGCCTAGCAACAGGGTGCAGCTATTTGAGGCTGGTCCAGACAAAAAGAAGAGAAGGATTGATTTTCCTGGGGGTGGGGACAGTAGTAGCAGGATGGGGAGAGCTCTCCATCCATGCCCAGGCTGTGCCCAGAGCTGCTGCTGCATTTCTGCCTCCATCCTCCTGCCAGTTTTCTATGGAACACAGGGATTTATGGTTTATCCACATGAATGCTGGGGTGCTGGTGTCACACTGGCACTTGGGGGAAGGAAAGCAGGACCTGAAAGGTGTCAGGACTGGGGAGGAGAGAGTTACACCCGCAGGAAAATGCCTGTGTTGTCAGAGCATCTCCTCATGCTCCCTGTGTGCTCTGTGTCATCCCAGCCCTCACACTCACAGAGCAAAGATTCAGTGATGTCCAGAGGGAGCCTTCTGCAATGTACAGTCCTTGCAGGATGGAAAAGATCCGTGGGGTTTTGCTGGAAGCTTCAGTGGTGCTTCAGCCTGCCCTCCCTGACAGGGCTGCCCTTCTGGCCACTCCCTGCCCCTCAGACCACTCCTGGCCCTTCTTCCAAACATTCTGCTTTTCCAAGGTGCCCTCCTGCTCAGCCTGGGCAGGGGATGGAGGTTGGAGCCTTCCCTCCCACCCTGACCTGGAGTCAGCTCTTTGATCTCCCCAGGTGTCTCTTTTGCCATTTTCGAGGGAGGAACAATGACATTTCCCTCCGTTCCTGAGACATTCTGTGAGCTAGACATGAAAAACACCTCTCAAAATGCAAAGCATGGCTATGATTTATTTAACAGCTTTCCCAGCCCAGTCCTCAGCCTCTTCATTACCAAGATTGACAACTGTGCTGGATGCATTTCCTGAAATGAGCCTGAGCTCCCCCTGGCAGGGAGGGCAAAGCCTGGCCCCAGGAAAGGAGTTTTGGCACAAAAGGAGGCACCTTTGTCCCAGGGTGTGGATCTGCATCCAGGAGGGCAGGGGCTGCTAACAGAGCCACTGGCACAGCCCTTCCCTTGGGACTGCACAAACCACAACCCAAATCCCCTCCAGGAGGGAGGGATGTGGCCAAAGCAGCCCCATGACATGGCACAGGATTTCAAATCGAGGAGCAGGATCCCTTTTCTAGGCAGATTGGGCCATTTGTTATGTTTGCTGTCAATGAAAACAGCCTCGCTGAAGGGAAGGCTTCACTATCAGGATCAATAAAGGGCCTTCTTCCCTCCCTGTCCTTACTGTGGCCAGTTTTACTCTCATTTAAATGCAAGACTATTACCAGCCTACAGAAATGAAAAGGGCAAGAGGAGTCCATGGACAATGCATAGGTGGCTGATTCCCTAATGCCAATTCCCTTTTAATAACACTCCCCCTCAGCCCAGTGCACTTTGGAGCTGAATCCCAGTGAACAGGATGAGAAGTCTTTTAAATGATCTATATACTCCCCACCAGGGACTCCCTGGCATTGATCTGTAAAGATGGGCATTTCATTTCCATAATTTGTCTCAGGTTTCCCTGCAAGTTCTCTAGATGTGTTTGCAGGCAGCTCTCATCCGTATTCCAAAATGCTTTTCAGCCCAGGGAGGAGAATTTGAAATAGGTTTATGTGTGTGTGCATGTGTTTTGTGAGTGGCTTCAGCCAAAATCTCTCAATGCAGGCTGCTGGTTCAGAGATAAGTATAAATTGTATCTGGATAAATTTCTTTTCTTCACAGTACTGTTACTACAGAAGACCAGGATCTCTCCTTCTTCCTCAACTCCTTCTCTCTGCCACTGTTGAACAAAACTGATGCAGTTCTCCCTGCAAATATCCAGTCTTGTGCCCTTGTGAGCAGCCCTGACTCTGAACAAGCAAACTCACCTCCTCTGACCTGTGGAATGGCCTCACATATTTCATAAGATCCCAAAAAAGCACTGAAGCAAACAATTCTTCAGTCTGTTTCACTCTGATTTCACATCAGATTTTAGGTCTGAAATGTCATCAAGTTGAGCATATAATGATAAAACCAGGTCCCAAGGCAGCAAAGCATTTAAGCACGAGCTCTCATTTAAGCTTCTGAGGAATCTCACTGTGTGCAGAGATATAGTTTTGGTGAGAAAAATTATATTGTTCTTTGCCAGACTGGGGAGTCAGTAGCCCAAAATGTTTGTGTGCAAACTAATCAGGGTAATGCAGGAATAAATCATCACCTTTAAGCCTTAATAGGGGAAATTATTCAAGACACAATTGCAGCAACTGTATTAACACTTTGGTCCTGCCAACAGGTCTGAAAGTTCCTAAAATCCAGGTGTTTTATCTTTACTCTTTATGCCAACATCAACACAAAGTGATGTCCTCTCTACATCCCTCTGTACCTGCTGGCTGTTCCACTTTGCTGCAGCAGATCCCTAAGTAAATTTGCAGCTCCATTCCCAGGGGTAGAGACTGAAATGCATTTCAGTGGTTTGTCTTTTCCATATTTATTGCTCCAGCAGTCTGTCTGGAGACTCCCTGCAAGGCTGGCCTGGCAGTTTGGTTCAGCTAATGAAGATTTTGAGGCTCTCTGCCTCATCCCCTCCCAAAAAGGAGACCAGAGCTGTCTGGATGGCACAGGGGGGATCTTCCTGATCCTTTCTACATCAGCAGTGTAGAAACCCCGCTGGTTCCTCCATCCCACCCCTTCCCTGTGAGGACTCTGCAGAGCTGTGCTGCCTTTCAGTGCATCCCTGAGCCCCACACAGGGAGCTCTTGTCCTCATCTCACCCACAGCACACAGGGAGTTCACCTGGAGGGGTTTCACATTCCCACTGCAACCTCCATCACGCCAGATTTGTTGCCAGGCTTTGTTTCCTAAGCCCTTGTTCAGCAGCCTTGCTTCCCCTCCCTTCTGTATCAGCCCTTCAGTCACTCAGAGCCTGCTGGAGCCCCACGGGCAGCTCAGTTCCCTGACACAGAGCAGCCACCAGCTACAAATAAAGGCACCAGCTTTGCTTTCCTGGAAGGGATTCATGTGCTTCCAGAAGAATGTCAAATCCACGAGCTGCTCCCTTTGTTCTGCTCCACTTCATGCACGTGTCTTTTTGTAGAGCCTTATTTAAAAAAAAATAAATTAAAAAAAACAACAAAAAACCAAACAGGGGAGGGGGAGGCAAAGAGCCAGATTGCTCTGCTGTTGCCTGGAATTCTCTCTCCTCGACTTTATGGAGGGTGGAGAGGAGGCAGCAGTGTCAGAGCAACAGTGGATTCTCTGGCTGGTGCAGCCCTCACCGTGCTGTGAATCACATGTTAATAATGATTTAGCAGTTGAGTGTGCAGAGAAAGGGGTTGGGGGGGGGAATTGAATTTACATGCATCACTACAGTGGCCTTTAAAAGTCTTAGCATGAAAAATGCATGGCTGCCCATGCATTATTTATTCAGCAATGAATAGAATTTCCCCAAGATCTGACTCGCAGGTCAAGACTGACAAATTTGGCAGAATTAAGCCTCGTGTCTATCAGCCCGATAGCAGACATGAAGGGAATGGGGTTTCATGAAGGCATTGCTGCTTTGTTGCATAAATCTGGCTGTAGAAGGACGGGCAGGGTTTATTCCAACCAGCACTCCCCTGCCAGTCTGTGTTTAGCAGGAGAGAGTTTTGTTTTTTCCATTCATCGTGGATTCAGATTGGAATCACTTCTTTTTTCCCACAATGAAAAGCCTTTTGCCACTAAGTATCTGTGGCAGAATCTCATTGCTTTGATCCACAGAGCACCATTTGTTTCAGGTTTTCTTGTGTTTATTCTGTCATCAGCTTGAATACAACCTTGAGGCTCTCAGCTGACAAATGCCCCCCAAATTCTCTCCATCTCTCTCATTCTGCCTTTCCAATTGTAATTCCTGTTTGAGAATAATTTTGGGCAGTCTCTGCCTCCAGAATACCAATGAAGTACATCTGAGGCAGCAGCTCTGTTTTCACTGCCCTGATCAAGCAGTGGGCGATTTGCAAACTCTTCCAAATACTTTTTTCCCTCCCCACAACCTCGGGAATGTGCTCATCCCTCCTGGAATGCCACTGCCCCTACAGACCAAGCTTCCAAGCAGGGGGAAAGAGCTGGACCTTGGAATGTGGGGATTGTTCTGCTTGCAGAGCACCCAGCTCCAGGCTCCAGCCCAGCATTACCAAACCCCCTCAGCCAATAACTGGGAGAGCATTTCATCACTCTGTGGGCTCTCACTCTGGAAAGACACACCAGAAATGCTTGGGATTCTCTCCCTGCCATGGCCAGGCAGCCACAAAGACAGGCACAACTCAGTTTGTCACACAGCTCAGCAGCTGATTAAAAAGGAGCAGTTTAAGGGGAGTGAAATGGAGATAAGGCAGTTTTGGGGAAGGAGAATCAAGTGGTGCAGGCTGTGAGAGGGCAGCCAAGCCCCTTCTTCCCTTGGCTGAGCCCATCCCATGGAAGCTTTCCTGATGCTCCTGGGAAGGGCTGGGAAATGCTGCTTGGAGCAGAGGGATGCTGCAGCTCCTCAGGCTGTCCCCATGGGGACACAGGGCTCAGGGGACAGGGATGTCACAGAGAGGGACAGCAAACATCCTGTGTCCCACCACTGTGCCCCCTCCTTTGTGCACAGGGGGCTGTATCACGAGCCTCAGGTTTGCACTCCAAAAAGAAATGAAAAATAAAGTTGTGTGAACACAGACAGTCCCTGCACGCTCCGAGGAAGTGTAGAGTTTATTAGCTCAGTACACTGCTGTTCCTGTGTGAGGCCAGTGAAATTTTCCCCACCACCACCCCTCTCACAAGTGCCATAAGTGCATAATAGACATCCTACAAGTACAGAAGCATCTCAGTAGCAATCTACTCTGGAGCTTGCTTGAAAATTGCTGTTTGCTGTAACGGTACCCAAGGGAGCACTGCTCTCTAATATTTGTTTAAAGCAGACTGGTAAAAGTAAAGTAATGCCCTGACTCACTTCTCAAGGCAGGCTGTTCCACATAACATTGGGCAAAATTGGATTGCTGAAAGAATAGCAACAAATAGCTCTGCTCTGGAGTGAGGGATCCTAATCCAATCAGAACGTGCAGGTAGAGGAGCAGAGCCTTTGGAGGAGGCAAATAAGAGTTGGCATTTGGCAGGATGCTGATAGTGAGCCTGCCTGCCTAAACATGAGCTCAATTTAACTTGTTCTGTTGCCTGGTTAGGATTTGGGTTTTAAAACACACTCATGGGCTTATGAAAATCTCAGGAGAGGGAGAAAGCAGTGGCCAAAGCCAAGATGAGCAGAGGTGTTTCGGGAGTCTCAGGTTCTAAATGCCTGTAGGAAACAGCCCAGTGGGGAGGCACAGGGTGATGTCACTTGATGTGCACGGATTTCTGTGGTGAAGCCAGGGGGAGAAGGACGAATATGGGATTGTCTGAGAAAAGCCAGAGGCAGTGAGTGCCCCATACACAGAGAATTGTGTTCCTACACTTCAACAAGTGGGTGAGGTGTTGGAAGGGCTGCTCCACCATTCACAGCTCCCAGCTAAGGCTTAGGGAAGCCTGGGCAGTCCCTACTGCCCTTCACCCACCTCCCAGCTGCATCCACAAAATAATAATCCCCCGTGCCTAAAATATCCCCTTTCCTGCTGAGCCTGCTGCTTTCCCACCTTCACAGTCCGTCTGATGAAGGTGACACAGCTCATGCACAGCAGTGGCTCTTCCTCTCCATGAGTCAGCCTGTGCTGGTGCACAGCTGCACACACACCTCTCACTGAGGCCTGCTCGTGTCCATCCTCACTGAATTCATGTCCATCCTCACTGAATTCATGTCCATCCTCACTGAATTTGTGTCCATCTTCTCTGATATCACATCCATCCTCTCNATTCATGTCCATCCTCACTGAATTTGTGTCCATCCTCACTGATATCACGTCCATCCTCACTGATTTCATGTCCATCCTCAGTTATCATGTCCATCCTCACTGATATGTCCACCCTCACTGATGTCATGCCCATCCTCATTGATATCATGTCCATCCTCAGTGATATGTCCATCCTCACTGATATCATGCCTCCCCTCACTGATATCACATCCACCCTCACTGGTATCCTGTCCATCCTCACTGATATCACATCCATCCTCACTCATATCACGTCCATCCTCACTGATATCACGTCCATCCTCACTGACATCATGTCCATCCTCAGTGATCATATCCTTACTGATATCATGCCTCTCCTCGCTGACATCACATCCATCCTCACTGATTTCATATCCATCCTCAGTGATCCTGTCCATCCTCACTGATATGTCCATCTTCACTGATATCATGCCCACCCTCATTGATATCATGCCCACCCTCATTGATATCATGCCCACCCTCACTGATACCATGTCCATCCTCACTAATATCT
>VZRZ01001704.1:194046-213745 GCA_013398175.1 Climacteris rufus | reverse complement strand
ACTGATATCATGCCCACCCTCGCTGATATCATGCCCACCCTCGCTGATAACAAGAGCTGCCTTCTCACAAAGGTCCCTCAGCCCTGCTCCCCCTCCAGAACGGCAGCAGAGCCCATCCCTGGCAATTTCCCCGTGAACAGCCGTGTGTGACTCTCACTTTAATGTTTGTGAAGTGCTCGGAGATCCCAGCAGGGAAATTGCATTCCAGTGAAATATTAAACTACACGGATCCCTACAACCTTGCAGGGAATCGCCCACTGACCTGAGAGGCTTTTTGTTCCTCCCCAGCCTCTTGGTTTCTCTGTACAAGCCACGGTTCACTGGGTACAAGATCATCTGCAGTTCAGTGTAAGGAATATTTCCACACCACTCACAGGCAGGAAGAGGGCAGATAATAGAGTGGAATGCAAAATTTTTTGTTGCTCTAGTCATATTTATCATTAACTCCACTCTCATTTACAGATGCAAAGAGAGAACTAAAATGGCTCTCTTTAAAAAATATATTGGTAGCAATAATTCTGGGCATTGTTATTCCTACTGCACCCCGTGGTGTTTGGTGTTACCCACATGGCTCTGTGGAACCTCCAGGGATGTTCAGGGCTGTTTCCATAATTCACTTTTGGCACACATTTCCTGGGCTGCCGCTTTTACACTGGACTCTCCCTCCTTGCCTTTAATCATTTGGGTTGTATATTGCTTTCACTGCATTCTCATCACCCCAGAGCAGTCATCCCAGGACAGGGACATGTCCATCCCTGCTGAATTCAGAACTTCTGCACATTCCAGGCAGCTGTGGGCTCAGGAATTCTCAACGTGCCTCAATTTATCCTTAGGGACTGCAACCATTTCATGGTGCACCCTGGCTTCTTCCAGGGCTCGGTTTTATTAGCTTGTACTGGATCACAAAACCCTGAAAACCAACTTTTTTTGGAAAGATTTTTTACAATACTTTGTAATTGATAAGTTCCATATGAAGATATTCAATTGTACATTACAATTGTACATTACAAATGTACATCTTCAATTGTACATAAACAAGGTCTGTGGCACTCCTTAGAGGTGTATAAATATAATTATTACCACTTTATGGGTAGGGAATTTAAATAATGAGGGGAAGAGGTGACCTATCTAAGGTTGTGCTGGACCTACGTTGAAGAGGACAGGATAATATTAAATCAAACATAGCTCTGACCTCCTAAATCTCACTCTCATCAAATCAATCTTCATTAATTTGGGCTCTGAATCCTTCTTATCCAGAGAGCTGTACTTGGGTGTACCACCACTGGGGCTTTTTTATGAGGAACAAAAATTCTGTGAGCCATGTTGAGCCTGGCTGGAGTTCTGTGTCTTGACTATTTGTTGGCTGGAAGCACAGAAATCAGTTTTCTCTGTTTGAAGGTGTAATTTCTAATGTAAAGAAAACAGAGTCATACCAGAAACATTTCTTTCATCCATTTATTGAGATGGGAATGTTGTGTCTCTGCTGCCCTGGAGACCTCTGGCAATGAAGAGCTGGGGTTACCTGGGGTGGCCCTTTGAACTCTGCAGAGCTGAGAGCTTGGTTATGTCCCCACAACCAGAGTGGATTAGAGAACTTTAATTCCAGAGCTATTCCTTTTGTGTGCACCTCTTGCTAACCTTTAATTATGTCTTCATGCTCCCTCTGTAATTGCCCACAAATTCAGTTGTGTGGCCCAAATCAAAGGCAAAGGCACAGAACAGTGTTAAGGTCAATTATTCTCCTGCAAAGTGAGCTGCTTCTGGTAAACTCTGCTATTAAACAGGAGCTTATTCAATGCTAAAGTTGCCCTGATTGTGCTTTTTCCTCAAAGTCAGGTCATCCAGATCCCAGAGGATTGTAGTCTTGGAGACAAGGCAGCTCAATCCCATTGCAGGCCTGGGATCAGGGCTGGGAATTCATTAGGAAGGAATAGTTGATGGTGGGTGATGGTTTTATCTGCTTTGCAGGCAGTTCTTCTGGAGGGTCTCACATCTGATCCTACCAAAGGGCTGAAATATTAATTAAGCCATCTAATACCCTGTCAAATCAGTGTGCATTTCACAAAGGAAAATGCAGCCCTCGAAGTTCAGTTTGACTGAAGCCAGTCTGAACATCAGTGGCCAAGGATCATAAAAGCCAAGGGAAGGGGAAAGCCTGTGAGAACATTGAGTCACTCCCCTTTTAGTGTAGGATTATTCTGCAAGAATAATGGGCTGAGCTGTATGCAGCAGAGGTTTTTAAAACTCATTAAAAGAAAAAATTAAAAGTCTCTGGGTGATTTTTCTATGCTACTAAGTGGGAAATCCATCTGTACCCTTATTTTATATCTAAAAAATGCCATAGAAACAAAACCTCTTTATAAATGTGGGGAACTGTCGGGTAGAGTAATTAGGGAGCTTCTAGATATATGAAAGACAAATTCTCCCTTCTGTGCAGAAGCACAGATTTCAGCAGCTATCAGGGATTTCTGAATTGCATTTCTGAATTGCACCATGTTTCCACAGCTGAGATTCCCAAGGAAGCGCCAAACTGAGAGAGATCCTGGTGTTGAACACAAGGAGCAACCAACCCAAACCCCCCTGAGCTGATGGTTTTCATCCCCTACAAGCCCCAACCATGAGGAATTTGTGTGCACACTGGATTTTGGGGGAAAGAGCGCTCAGGCAGGTTCCTGGCTGAACTGGGATCATTTACCAGTTTGCACCTATTACAGAAATTCATCTCTGCTGTGTTTCCAGCTCAGTGGTTGGAGTTACAGATGATTTTCCTGCATGTTAAAATCCATTGCTGTGTGTGGCCAAACAGTGGGGTTTATTTATCAGCTGGAAGCACCTGCAGGGAACAGCTGCATTTCCCGTTCTGCTGGGCTGGGAAGTATCCCCCAGATTTATTCTTTTTAATAAACATCACACATATGGGGAAAAGTCCACATGGAAAATGCTGCTGTTTTTATTTACACAGCCCAGTGCAGCAACTTTTGAGGGAGAGATAACAAAATTGTACCACTGTGTCAAACCTCAGCTTGGTAACAGAATCAGAAAATAATCACAGTTTAAGGGAGAGCTGCATCAAATTCCAGGAATAAAGGGCACCTTTTTATGAGCTGAATGTCTATGAATAATCCATTATCTGGAATCTGCAGAAGATTCAATAGGAAAGCCATCACTGTATTTCCTTTGTACTTACTGGAATTCAATTTTGTTTTGTATTCTTCTTTGACATTAAAATATTGATGTTTACATCAGTGCTATGCCTCGGTGCCAAAACTGGGAATGGGAAGACAGTGGACTGCAGATAACATGTAAATTAGGAGAAAAATAAGTTCTCTTCTGGGAGATTTATGGCTCCCAGTGGTTTCGTGGCAGGAGGTGGCTTTCACTGCTTGGAAAAGGAATCTTCTGTTTTTACAGCTCAGGATGGGAACCTGCTCAGGATTTCACACCTTGACTGAAAGAGCCTTGCACTTGCTTTTTAATTTCCTCACAGTCAATGTTTCTGGTCAGGATAATCCTTGAATTTACAATGTTGGAAAGTGTCACCTTTCTGACAGAATAATTCCGTTTCTGTGTGATACACATCAAACCTCCCTGCCAGCCTTCCAGGAAGCTCAGCCCTGTGGGGGCAGGAGGTGGAATTTTCCCCCATCAGGCATCCCTGGAAGTGTCCAAGGCCAGGTTGGAGAGGGCTTGGAGCAGCCTGGGACAGTGGGAGGTTCCTGCCCATGGCAGGGGTGGCACTGGATGTGCTTTAAGGTCCCTTCCAACCCAAACCACTCTGTGATTCCATGACCTACAGTCAGCAGGCACAACCAGCACCCAGGTCAACACTTCCCAACCCTAAACCTAAGGAATTATGGGCATACAGCACATCACTTCATCTCCTCTTGATTTAAAGCCAGAATTTATAGACTATCTTGATCACTTGTTATGATGGTAAAGTGCCCTTGCTGTTAAAAAAAAAAAAATTAATAATTTTATTTCAAATTTAACTCCTGCTAAATTCAACTGGTAACTTAATGCCTTTGCTTGTAAAAGATCGTCTTGTATCAAATGTGCTCCCTATGTAGGTACTCACAAAATGTGATTAATTTGTCTCTTAATCTTGCTTCAATAAACTTAATTGAAATTTTTAATATATGTTGAATCTCCCAAAAAAGGTCACCTCTTGACAATTGATTTTCCAAATAATCTTAAAGCCACAGGAGCAAGCAAAGTGCCCCAGTTCCTCCCTCTTCATTTTTATTTATTTATTTTTCTCTACTAGATAAGACCGAAATATGTGGCAAGGAATCTGTCTCCTTTCCAAGGCAGGTTGATGACCTGACAAGTCAAAACATTGGAAGTCCCCCATTGTGCCAGCGCTGGCACTGAATTCCAAATGAATCTGAAAAACGAAAGAAATGGGATAAATTCTGAGATATGTAGATAGGAGATACCCTCAGAGATCCCTGGGAAGAGCTATTAAACGCTAACTGGTTCTCTGTTAGCATTTTCACACATTGGAATTGCTTTTCCCTCCTCAGGGCTGTTTTAAGGGACCTCTGTTTCCCTTTCCTGGTGGCAGGAGAGCTCCTGCCAGGCTCCCCCTCCCTGCCGAGTGACAGAACCTTTCCCAGGGTCCAGAGCTCTCCTGAAAGCCAAGGAGGAATCCTCTGGAGAGGTTCCCATGCTGTTCATCCCTCTGGTTCCCCCCAACCTCCCCTGGGATTCCCTGGGCCAGGGATCATTCCTGTGGCTGTGCCAGAGAGGGATCGTGACTCTCTGGCCAACAGAGCTGGAATTACGGTTTAATCCTGAGTTTTGTGATGTGCCAGGAGCTCACACCTTTCATGTTCCATTTCCTCAAGGACTCAGAGGTGCTTTTTCTTCATTTTTCCCTTCTTTTTCCCTCTGAGATCTTTGCAGAAGTCTCTCTTTTTCTGTTTGTGCTGTAGAGACTCCAAGGCATCAAATGCTTGGTGTTCCCACCTCTGTAATTCCAGGTGAAACACACAGTGGGATTGAAGGCTGTGCAAACATCAGGAGAGGTTCTGTTCCTCAGCCAGCCACCACAGCTCAGCACAGCACAGCTCCCAGACTGAGTCTGGTCAGGTTTTATCAACACCTTAGGGAGGGGAGCATCAGCCCAGCAGCCTGCTGACCTCTCCCACTGACAATCAATCCCACATCCCACAGAATCCCAGGATTAGTGAGGTTGGGAAAGACCTCCAAGGTCATCGAGTCCAAGCTGTGCCCCATCCCCACCTCGTCCCCAGCCCAGAGCCCTGAGTGCCACATCCAGGCCTTCCCTGGACACCTCCAGGGATGGAGACTCCAAACCTCCCTGGGCAGCCCCTTCCAAAGCCTGAGCACCCTTTCCATGGGGAAATTCCTCCTGAGAAGGATCAACAGGAAAGTCCCCAGCCTGGCTGGAGGGCTGTGAGCTCACTGTGCATGAACACAGCTGGTGCAGGCATCTTCCTCCCCTCTTAAAAGACTTTTTTTTTTAACTAACTTTTAATCTTTTTCCAATTTTCAGTTTTAAATTCCACAGCAATGTTGTGAAACACCACCAGTACCTCACAAATCAGGAACTTGGGAGCAGTGCTGAGCTAAGCTTGAGTGTCAACTTTGCTTTTCTGTTTCTTCTGCTCTTTTCAGTCATTCAGAGGTGACAAAAGTGACAACATCAGTGGATGTGTGAAGTCACATTCCTCCTTACACGTGTGTGTCTGACTGGGATGTGTTCTCTGGGAATCTGCTTCCCTGTGAATCCCTGCACTTCCACCCTCCTGCTTCAGCCACGGGAAGTAGGATCAGAAGTTGTGTCTGTGTGAGAGCTTTGAGCAGATGGAAACACTCCTGTCCCTGTCTCAGTTATTGTGTGTTCCCAGGGAGTGCTGCCATGAGCTCATCTTCCTGGTCCTCCAGGTCTTGCTGGGTTTGGAGTTCTTATTTCCACAAACTATTTCTTGGAGTAGCCAATCCATTGAGTTATTGGTGTTTTCTCTTTGACACCTTCACTGCCCCCTAAACCTCTCACACAAATCCATCCCCAAACAAAAGCCTCTTGCTCCTCCACTCCCAGTTCCATGTACTGCCAGGGGCCATCAGCAAAATAAAACTTTTACTGCCAGTGGAATGTTTTGAAAGCAAAAGCCTTGATGGAAAAGAAGGTGGGAGTCTCCAGGTCTTACATCTGTGTGGCTTTGAGGGGAGACTGGGCCTTACAGCTAAAAAAACCAGCTTTAAGTATTGAAAAAGACAAAGATGTCCTGCTCTAAAGAGTTTAGGAATATTTAGAATAAATTCAGGAATGTGTCACTGCACATTGATTTCTTTTTTTCTTGCTGATATGTTTCTTGTTGCCCATTCATCTTCTAATTAACAAACTCAGTGGAATAAATCATTGTTTCCAGCAGCTTAGTGTATAGTTCTTGGGACAAAGGCCTGGAAACATGGTACAATGCTGTTTATCAGCTATTTCCCACACTCTGGCAGACAAATAAAGATTCCTGGAAAGGATTTCTGGTGGTGTTCAGTAAAGTTTTTGCCCATTTCTGCATCACCCATGCTGTGCCTCACTGGGCTGTTGAGGCTCTTATGTCTCCACTACTCATGCTCACCTCTGGGAATATCGATTATTTATATCCCAGCTGCCTTAAAACTAAAGCAGTTGAGAAAGTGAGGGGGGAAAGCAGGATTCCCAAGGGAACGGCTGAAACAGGCTCCTTTACACTGCGAGTGTCCTTCAGGAAATGAGTATTTGAATCTGCTATTCTTAAGGGAAACACTCAATCACAAGCTTAAATGGTTTGCTAGATTTTCTGACTGAGGGGGTAAAGAAGGTGGGAGGAAAGGAAACAGCACTGAGGAGTCCAAAATAATAAAAGAGAAAGCAAAAAAAAATAAAGGATGACACAGAAGAAATACAGAGCTGCAAGGAGAAATAAAACATTAGGTATTACATTGGGAGGGAGAAAGGGAGAATTCAGATGTAATTGAAGGAAAATAAGAGCAGCACAGGCCAAAAAAAAGAACCTGGGAATCAAAGACAATATATCCCTGTCTTAAAGATGAATTAATATTCCAGTGAGTGAGAATGAATTATTTGTACTCTACAGCCCATTTCATGTTTTCCTCACACGCACCCGGAATGCCTATTATTGCTATTCTTATTATGGTTATTGTCAGGGGGAGTGGCTGGGTTCTGGGGGAGTACTGACACAGCAGAGCTGTCCTTTCCTTTTCTCCTTTGTGCTCTGGCTCTGCAGGATGGAGCTGAATAAACCCAGAGCCTGGGTTTCAGCCCCAGCGCTCCCCAGCCCCGGGAGGGTGTGAGCAGGGGCGGTACCCGAGCTCTGCTGCCTTTCCAGAGCTGCTGAGTGTCCACTACTGCAACTGCCAGTGCCACTCTTGTCACCCAATGTCACGCCAATGACACAAAAGAAGGAGACAGAAACCTCTGGAGAGTGAAGGAACAAGTTCTGGGCTTCCCCTGCCCATCTTTATTCTCTATGTGGCTTATAATTCACTGTGTATTGGAGGAGACAAAGAGCCTCCCCTCAATCACACTGGTCAGAGGAAATGTCCATCAAACTTCTGTGCCCAGGAGAAAGGAATGTAAATAAAAAGATACCATTACAATAACATGGCTATGTTTACAAAGAATGTCTGAGAGCCAGTTACAAAAGAATGATAACATCCAGAACTGCAGAAATCAGGGCAACAACCCAACCCGAGGGGGATGTCACAGTCCCATCTGAGAGCAGGCTGTGCTGCAGTTTGCTGCTCTGCTCAGTGCCCAGCTTGTGCTGTGCTGCAGAGCAGCAGCGAACGTCATCTGTGCAAACCCCACGTGCAGGAGCAGCAAATTTAGGAACAGAGCTCTGGTGCCTTATGTTCCAACACATTTCCAGGGGAGCACGTGCTGTGGGGTAGTGGAAGTTGCACAGATGGGATGTTCAGAGCTGTAACAAGGAAGGAGGAGAGAAAACATGATTTCCTCATTGCCAGTGAGGGAATCATTATAGAAGTGCAGAATTGTTTGTGTTGGAAGGACCTTAAAGATCATCCAGTGCCACCCCTGCCATGGCAGGGACACCTTCCACTGTCCCAGGCTGCTCCAAGCCCTGTCCAGCCTGGCCTTGGACACTCCCAGGGATGGGGCAGCCACAGCTTCTCTGGGCACCCTGTGCCAGGGCCTCCCCACCCTCACAAGGGAGAATTTCCTCCTAATATCCAATCTAATCCTGCTGTCTGTCAGTGTGAAGCCATTCCCCCTTGTCCTGTCACTCCAGGCCCTGTAAATGGTCTCTGTCCATCTTTCTTGTAGCTCCTTCAGGCACTGAAGGCCACAATTAGATCACACTGAAGCTTCTCCCCTCCAGGCTGGACAACCCCAATTCTCCCAGCCTTTCCTCCCAGCAGAGCTGCTCCATCCCTCTGCTCATCCTGGAGCTTCCTCTGGGCTCTCTCCAGCAGCTCCAGGTCCTTCCTGTGCTGGGGACAGGAGGCCCCAAGGAGCAAGGAAGAGCAAAGGGGCTGTGTGCCCTGCTGAGGAACACAGGGAGAGGAATTGCAGGTTCCACATGGAGGAGAGCAGAGCTTGTTTTGGGAGCTTTGAAAAGGAGCAGGGCTCAGGTCAGGGGCACAGGGCTGTGAGCGGGGGCAGCTCCCTGTAGATGGAGGGTTATTTGTGATCCTCCTGCTTCCAGGATGAAGGCTGGAGAATCCAGGTGGTGGAACAGCAAGGGAGCCCAGTCCATCCAGTTCTTCCTCCAGGACTCCTGCAGCTCTGCAGGCTGCAGTGCCACGGGCAAAGGCAGGGAAGGGCAGCAGGGACACGGAGCAGTCCAGGCAGTGCAGGGCCAGGGACCTGCATTCCAGCATCAGCCTGAACCTGCTGGTGCCAGGCAGGGTCTGAGCATGGAAACACAGCTGGGCAAGCAGCAAATACACAGAATAAGAGCTGATTCCAAAGCCCTGGATCTGTCTGAAGCAGCTCTCCCATCTCAGAGCACCACTCAAGGCAGAGAAACCTGCACACAGGCTCTTTGCCCCAGGGAAGGAGCAGAGAAGGACAAAGGAAAATGTTCCTCTAAAGCTTGCACACAGCCAGGAATTTAATTACATGCCATCTTTTGAGTCTGTCCCATGCACTGAACCCTCAGGGGTTTGCTGATTTCTCTCCTCATTGAAATTAATCCCAATCACTTTGTTTGGATGGTTTAACTCCTTGGCTGGCCCAGATGCTTTATTGCTCCTGCCAAGATGCTGCTGCATTCTGAAAGTCGTGCGTCTTGACTGAAGGATCCTTGACACAGACGATTTTGCTCAAAGAACAAGAGAATTTATGAAATAAGGAGGACCCACCAACAGAAAAGTGTCAGATGGACTGCAAGGCTGGAGGATGGATGGCCTGTCCCTGGGTGTCTGTTTTCCCAGAGGATCAATACTGTTGAAGTTCTTTATGTAAAACAGAGTCATTTCCAGGGTATTTCCCTTCCATTCCTGGGGATTTGCACTCATCCTACCCCAGCTGCTGGGAAATGGCCTCTGTGAGCATCTGCCAGCAGTGACATCCTGCCCGTGGCAGCACTGGGGGTGGGTGTGTCATGCCAGGACATGGGTGAAGGTGCACAGATCATCTCTGATCTGAGAGCAGATCTGGGAGATCTCCGTGGTACCTCACATGCCAGAATCTGGGGCTGACCCAAAGGAAAGATGTGGAATTCCAGCTTCTTTGCTGCTGTGTTGGATGCAGATGATCCCAATGTGCTCAGACCCTCTCATTCCTCACAGGAACATTGCTGTGGTTGCAATCACTGCAGTTCATGTCCAGCAATCCTCACTGCAAACCATGCATGACTGCAAATTTGTCCTTCTTTTGGCTCAAAAAGTAGAAACTTCAGCTCTGCCTAAAGAAGGGAACCACCTGGACAATTTTGCTTTGGGATCCATCAGTGAGCTCTTTCCAAGTGATGTTTTGGGTGGATTGGTTCCCAGCCTGGTGTACCAGTTAGTGTGAAATTACTTTTCCCTTGTCCTCCCAGCTTGGTCCTGGCTGTCCCTGCATTCATCCTCTGCTCAGTCACTGCAGTTTTCATTTCAGTTCTGGCTGAGGCTTCAGGTTTTGCTGGAACATGAGAAGGGAGACAACAAAACTGATATCCATGGGTCAGGGAACATATGTGACCTTTGGATTTGTCACAGCTGCTTAGGGAAGAGACTGGTGTTTGCTTCATAGCTGTGGCAATCTCCTTCACAGGTGGCCAATGCATTCCACCAGCACAGGCAAGAATAATTGGATAGCCCCTTTTTTAAACTGTATTTAACCAACCATATCAAATTTATCACTAAATGTCACATTTTATCATAATCTAATCACCAGAGAGCAAGAAAAATGAACATACTTGTCTCCATCAATAAACAAGTGATTACTCAGATAATAACCAGGTTTATTTTCTTTATTTCTGTAAATGTTTGAAGTCTTATGAAGATGCTCTGGAGAAAGGATTATTATTTATTTTGGCATCCAGACAGTTCAGTGATAGGAGGTTTAGAAAAGCTGAAGATGTTGATTTAGAAAGGATCCTGAAAGTCTTACTCACTTCCATTCTACAGGAGGAATTTGGGACATCAGATTATTTATCAGATTAAAAATGCGCTGCCTGTTCCATCTTGTAGCACGCAAGTCTGATGCACAATCACATCCCTGGAAAGCCAGCAACAAGGAAAGAGCCAAAATTTCTACTTTAGTTTTATTTTTAAGATAACACAGCTGTTCTCCTGCCAATTGGCCCTTCTTCCATGTCCCAGTTTTGGAAGTTACGTAGCATCAAATGCTGACGTTGCCAAAGACAACCCCTCCACTGACAACTGGAAAAGCAGATCTGATCAGCATCAGAAAGGAAAAAAAAAAAGGTGTAAAATATGGCTCCAAGGCTCCAGGATTTTCTAAAATGAGGAAAGTCCTGGCTTGTCCCCAGGGGGTGACAAAGTGCAGCTCTGGTGGCACCTCTGCTGTGGTATTTCACACAAACACAGGTCCCCAGCCAAGGCACCCCATTCTCTGAGGCTCTCAGGAGAAAACAGAGATGTCAGGGAAGGAAAACCATCCTCTCCATGATCCCTGTGCCCTCAGAGCTATCCATCCCTCACGCCTCCACACTCAGGGACCTCTGATGGGCAGCAGGGGCCCCAGGGGTGTGAGGAGGAAGCGTTTGAGGAAGAGCTGGGGAGAGTTTTTGTGACAAAAATAGCCATACATCAGCTCAGGGTGAATGATAAGAGATAAGGACCCATTTTTCTTGCTGCAGTGGAAATAGCAGCGACAGCAGTCCAGGGAAGCTTGGCCAGATTTGGCTGCCAGACTCGGAAGGAGGGAGAACTCCTGGTTAATCAGAGAATCAGAGAATCAGGGAATGGCTGGGGCTGGAAGGGACCCTAAAGATGATTTCTCTCTTTACCCACAGAGAGCTACCAGTGTGAGAGCCTTTCCCCTCCATTTCCCTGGAAGCAGAGGGGAGATCCCACGAGACAGAACTGCTCTGTGAGCTCCTCACCCGTCTCCAGGGTGTGCTCAGGGTGACAGACTGAAATCCCTGAGCAGGAATGGCTTCAGTGCTTCCTTTTCTCTTCACGAGTTCTCTCTCTCCTGCCCTGAACTTGGAAGCTGACAAATCTCTGTAGACACAAGTTCCCAGCCTTAGTGATGGGGAGTAGCCAAAATGACTTTTCTCTGCTCTGTTTCATCCTATTTCACATGCAAGAAGTCCTCAAGAACAAAAAAATTGGCTCTTTTCAGTGCTGCTCTAACTTAAGAGGAAGACTGTTCTTTGTATTTGCTGCTAAGGTTTTCTGTAACTCCCTGTGACTCTGGTTTTCATGGAAGCACTTGAGCTGGAAAATAGACAGAGCCATTAGTCCTTAAGGTTAAAAAAGAATGAAGGGAAATTGAAATCTGGGTCTAGAGCAGGGTCTAGAGCCATGGCTTGGGTCTGTAGCTGCTGGAGATCTTTGAAAATGACCTTTAACCCCTTTAAAAGATTCCTTTTAAAGCTTCTCTTACCTGACATTTCTGTAATACATCACTGCAAAATATCTTTTAAACAGCTCATGGGGTCTTGGTGACCTAAATGCTGCTCTTGTGCAGCAGTGGCCTGCAAACAGCAAATGCTCTGGATTATTTTGCACTTCCTACAGCCCTGGTGGGGAAGAGGGGAGGGGGAAATGGTGGCAGCAGTGGGGTCAGGGACAAACTGGAGAAGAGCCTCTCTGTACCTGTCCCAAGAAGCAGAGTCTGCATCTCACCTGGACCAGCAGAACAAAGATCAAGAGGGGGTTCTGCTTTCCTCTTTTTAATTCCTTGCAAAATGAGCTGGATATACATTTGATCTTCCCAGGGAACAATGCTCTTTAAAAAGGCAGCTGGTGCTTTCTTCTTACCTTTTTCAATTACGTTTACAACTATTTTCTACTGCATTTACAAACTACTTCAAAAGCTTTCTTGGAATTCATTCAGCCCAGAGTCGTTTGGATGTAGTACAAACCAAGAAATCAAGAAAAAACTGGGGTGAAAAAATAATTAAAAAAAAAAAACAACAACTTGCAGGTTAATAAGATTTCAGATGGTAGAAAAAAGCAATAGCTCAGAGGTGCTGTGGGAGAGACTCTGGACCTATTTATTTCTGTTCTCTCCCTTCTCATTTTAATGCGTCACAGCTGAATTAGCCTTGGCAGAATTTACAGCCCTTTTGGTCTACTGGGTTTGCTGAGTCTTTAATGTCCCAAGTGGTCTCCTATGATCTGTTAATTACCTCATTGCTCAGAGCTCTGTGGGGCTGCTTCCCTACAGGAATTCTTTGTCAGGATCAGATTGGTTCTGGGGACTCATTTCTGGGTGGTGTTGAGCATCCTCAGCTCCACTCAGGGAGTGTAAAATCCTCTGCCCACGGCAGATTCACCCAGCCCTTTGCAGGGTGAGGCTGGGTGAAGAAAATGATCAAAGTGGCCCATTAGAGAAATCCCTGCTCTCGTCCTTAACTACCCTGGAAGGTGCAGGAGAATGGTTTACGCTTTGCATCCCATTTTGACATTCCCTGTGTTGGTTAGGACAGGTCTGGTGCTTGGTTCTGGAGGGCTGAGCAGCCTGGAACAGCTGAGCTGAGGCAGTAAAACATCAGGCTGCTCCTTCCTAACCCAGAGGGATGGTCATGGGCAAAGGGAAGTTTTGGATG
Organism: Climacteris rufus; assembly: GCA_013398175.1. Taxonomy (NCBI): domain Eukaryota; kingdom Metazoa; phylum Chordata; class Aves; order Passeriformes; family Climacteridae; genus Climacteris; species Climacteris rufus. The sequence continues at coordinate 200,525 of VZRZ01001704.1, read as the reverse complement.
AGTGGTGTTTCCATAATGGACAGACTCGTTCAGAGGCAGCCAGTGAAAATGTGGGAGGCTGGAGTGAGACCAGAGGTGAAAATTGAGGGCTGGAGCGTGTCCAGGGAAGGGAACGGAGCTGGGAAGGAGCTGGAGCCCCAGGAGGGGCTGAGGGAGCTGGGGGGGCTCAGCCTGGAGCAAAGGAGGCTCAGGGGGCCCTGCTGGCTCTGCACAGCTCCTGCCAGGAGGGGCAGCCAGGGGGGTCGGGCTCTGCTCCCAGGGAACAGGGACAGGAGGAGAGGGAACGGCCTCAGGCTGGGCCAGGGGAGGCTCAGCTTGGACAGCAGCAGGAATTTCCCCATGGAAAGGGCGCTCAGGCCTTGGAAGGGGCTGCCCAGGGAGGTTTGGAGTCCCCATCCCTGGAGGTGTCCAAGGAATTCCTGGATGTGGCACTCAGGGCTCTGGGCTGGGGACAAGGTGGGGATGGGGCACAGCCTGGACTCGATGGGCTGGGAGGGCTTTTCCAACTTCAGGGATCCTGGGATTCTGAGAAAAGGCATCAACAACTCAGAGATTGGAGTTTTCCCAGTTTGTACAAAATCTTTCACCCCTGCCTGGCCAGTGCCAGTTCATTGAAGACATTCACTTTCCCATCCTCTAAACCTCACACTGCACTTTGGTTTCCCTCACCCAAAACTGTTCTCCATTACCTTCTAAAACAACAAAACAGGACAGGGAGGGACCCCAACCCAACCTCCTGACACCCCATCCCTGTTTGGAGCCATCCCACTGGTGCCACAACCACACCTTTTCCCTGGGGGGCTCCTTGTCACAGCACATCCCTCCTGTGCCACCACCACAGCGCTGGGCTTGCACCAGGGGGGAGGTAAATTGTACCAGGAACAGCAATGGGAGGGATTTTTCATGACTTTCCTCAAGGGAAACAACCACTGCAGTGCCATTCTTAATAACAGGAATTGTACAAAGTTAAATATTGGTTTCAGTGCTCACACATCCAAAGAAAGACAATTAAGTTCTTTAAAAAGTGGTCTAAAGCATTTCTTTTAGTAGCAAACCTGGAATTACAGAGTTTTTATGGTTAAAACTGCAGCCAGTGGGTTTTTTTTTCCTTTTTACTTCTCAAGTGTATAAGGAAGAATATTGAGGTCAAATAATGTGGGTACTAATCTGCCCTTCACAAATGTGGTGGAGGACCATTTAACAGGATATTAGGAGGCACTGAGAGAATTGAGTTCCATAATAATTTAGAAGCTCCTTGGAAGGAGAAAACTGTTAAGTAAAATAAAATTAAGTCTTAATTAGCTAAACTCATAGGTTTAACACACCCAAGGGAAAAGGCTTGTGTATAATATTCAGATGCAGGAGTAAACTGGACAGGGCAGACAGAAGGATTAGAAATAATTCACAATTTCATCACAGTTGAGAAGTTATATGAAAATAAGGTTTATGGTGACAGAAAGATTAGGGGAAAAGGTGTGAGTGCTGCAGAGTTGGAGGGTGCAGTGATAATGAACTTTATCATACATGGACAGTAACTGGCTCTAGTACCAACACCAAGTGAGCTACTTGTAAATGAGACACAGCCATTAGTCAGACAATGGCAGGAAGTGCAAAATTAAAGAGTGTGGGTGAAAAAACCCCAAAGGTGGAGATGCTTTCCTTTGAAAAAAATTGTTAAAAAATAATGTGGCAAACGAGTGTCTTGTCAAGGCTGGATTAAAAGAAGGAACTACAAGCACAGTCAGGTCTGCAGCAAGGTGCAAAAGAAAAGATAAAAGGTAGAAAGATGTAATCCCAACTCTGCAGAGGTGCTCCAGGAGGGGAGTGGTGTTCCAGGAGGATGTGCAGAGGCAGCCAGAGGCAGGGGGAAGCACAGGGTGACAAATGAGGCAGGACTGAGCCCTGGACACTCTGCCAGAGTGAGCTGCACGTTACCCCAAGAGCCTGACAAAATGAGAGGGGAATAAAGAAGATAAGGATAATGGAAATTCTCATCCATTGCTTCTCTTGAAATATTTCCTAAAGGCTCTGGCAAGGTTAGCATAAACATAAGGTAGAATAGTGCCTTGCTGTGGCTTTGCCACAGAATGGACACAGAAATATATATATATATATCTATCTGCAGGTATGAGTGTAACTTGGTGAGGGCTGTAAAACAGGTGAGAAGTATAAAGCTTGTACCACTTAAAATCATGGAATGGTTTGGGTTGGAAGGGACCTTAGAGATCATCCAGTCCCACTGCCACGGGAAGGGACACCTCCCACTATCCCAGGCTGCTCCAAGCCCCATCTGACCTTGAATTTCCATTTTTTTTCCACACAGCTGGGGTCTCATGAAGGAGATGTCACACCCCCCAAGACTTTCTGAGAGCTGTCATGGTGGCCAAGGGTCCCAAACTTGGAGGAAAGCCTTTGCCAGGATTCCCTGGCTCACCAGGACAGTCAGTGACTGGCAGTGGTGACTCTCTCCTGTGGTTATGTTGTGGTGACAAAAACTGGGAACAGGGAAAGGCAGGAACAGCATCCCTGCATCCCTTCCCCTCCCACACTGCACATTCACAGCCATTCCCTCTCTTCCCTGGGGATGGGAATCTCTCCCTCAGCACCTGGAAATGCCACCTCAGCAATCCAGGTTTTGCTGCCTGGGGCAATTTCTTTCAGCCTTTTCCTCAAAGCCACATTTAGCAGCCCTGCAAGGTGCTCAAACACCTGATTTGCAACAGAAGCACAGTGGCTGAGCATCCTTTGTTTGGATTGCAAATCCCAGCCGGGTGCTGTGGGGGTCAAGGCTTCCCGCTGCATCCCTTTCTGACAGGGACTCTGTGAAATTCTAGATGTGCTGGCATCAAACTGGCAGCTTTTGCTGCAGCTGGGTGATGAACAGGAATGTGGTTCAGCTCCCTCACTGGCTCTAGAGAAGAAATCACCTTGTTGGGCATTGTCACCAAAAAGCCAAAGCGAGGACCACGGGGTCAGCTTGGGCCTGGTTTTATCTGGGGATGGAATTTCCCCGTGGAATTTCTGTTCAGTGTTTGCAATTACAGTCCCAGAGATGGAATTCAGGGCTGGGATTTTAAATCTCTCCTGTCGCAGTAACAACAGAGAAGAAGGAGACAGACACCTGTTGAGATCAAGGAACAAGGGCCTCGGGCCCTGCCCGTCTTTATTCTATATGTGCCTTATAATTCAGTGTGGATTGGAGGAGACAAAGAGCCTCCCTCAATCACACTGGTCAAAGGAAATGTCCATCAAACTTCTGTGCCCAGGAGAAAGGAATGTAAATAAAAAGATACTGTTACAATAACATGGCTATGTTTACAAAGAATGTCTGAGAACCAGTTACAAAAAATGATAACATCCAGAACTGCAAAAGTCAGGGCAACACTCTCCCCCCTCTCCTTTCCCTTTCATGGGTTCAGCTGTGCCAGGGCAGGCTCAGGTTGGACACCAGGAGGAATTTGTCCATGGAAAGGGTGCTCAGGCTTTGCCCAGGGAGGTTTGGAGTCCCCACCCCTGGAGGTGTCCAAGGAAGGACTGGACATGGCACTCTCACCCCCTGTCCATCCCTGTCCATCCCTCTCCATCCGTGGGCTGCACTGACCCCAGCTGGGACAGACAGAGGATATTTGGGGCCTCCCCCGGTTCAGAGAGGCACAAATCCTTTCCAATATCCTGTAACTCATCCTGATTAAGAGCTGGGGACATCAGGGCTCACACAGACTGTGTGAGGCAGAACGAGCTGGAACAAAAGGCAACCACCAAAAAAAAACCCCATTTCTTTTATTCCTAACCCCCCGCTGGGAGTGGTGGAAGCGCTAAACTTTCTGGCACTTGGGGAAAGGGAAACGATGATGTGAAAAGGAGAGTGTCAGAAAACATCCTCCATTCCCAGCTCCTCNGAAAGGAAAGGAAAGGAAAGGAAAGGAAAGGAAAGGAAAGGAAAGGAAAGGAAAGGAAAGGAAAGGAAAGGAAAGGAAAGGAAAGGAAAGGAAAGGAAAGGAAAGGAAAGGAAAGGAAAGGAAAGGAAAGGAAAGGAAAGGAAAGGAAAGGAAAGGAAAGGAAAGGAAAGGAAAGGAAAGGAAAGGAAAGGAAAGGAAAGGAAAGGAAAGGAAAGGAAAGGAAAGGAAAGGAAAGGAAAGGAAAGGAAAGGAAAGGAAAGGAAAGGAAAGGAAAGGAAAGGAAAGGAAAGGAAAGGAAAGGAAAGGAAAGGAAAGGAAAGGAAAGGAAAGGAAAGGAAAGGAAAGGAAAGGAAAGGAAAGGAAAGGAAAGGAAAGGAAAGGAAAGGAAAGGAAAGGAAAGGAAAGGAAAGGAAAGGAAAGGAAAGGAAAGGAAAGGAAAGGAAAGGAAAGGAAAGGAAAGGAAAGGAAAGGAAAGGAAAGGAAAGGAAAGGAAAGGAAAGGAAAGGAAAGGAAAGGAAAGGAAAGGAAAGGAAAGGAAAGGAAAGGAAAGGAAAGGAAAGGAAAGGAAAGGAAAGAAAAGAAAAGAAAAGAAAAAATAGTGGGAGGTTTTCCCACAGATTGATGGTACCATGCAGGGATGCTGGAGCTGCACATCCTGGTTTGCCACAGTAAAGAGGAGGCTCCATAAACTGGGAATTCTCCCAACTCAGTATGAGACTCCCGTGGCTGCAGCAAACAGAGCAAGGTCAGAGGAAAGGAGGAAATGTGTCATTTCAGGCCTCATCAGCAATCCTTGAAGTGCACTTTCCCTCTGGAATGCCAGAGATTTAACCTTGAACATTAATGGAATTAATCTGGGATCAAAGTGTTTACTCTGGTACCTTGTGCTGGTATCTTGGCAAAATGTAGGTGCTGAGAGCAGAGAATAAAAGACTTTAATGAACAGGAGGAATAATTCCTCTTTATTCTAAACTGAAGTTAAATCATTTCCTTTCAGTTTTCTTAGCTCCTGAGTAGGAAAATGGCTGAAAATGGACAAAACTATTAAAGAGAGTTATAGCTGGCATAAAGGGACCTTGGAGGGCAGAAATGATGGGACTGTATTAGGAAAATAGATCTTAGTGCAGCCCAGTTTGGGTTTACATTATAATTTGCAAAACCTGCAGGTGATTGCAGGAATGGAGACAGGGGAAAAATCAATGGTGTGAATTATTAAAAACCAGAGGGCCAGTTCCTCCATTAATATGAATTCACTGGGTCCTCAGCATTGCTAGGATACACAGACAACTACAAGGGACTTTAGCAAGACAATTTTGAAAGCAAAGACAAGAACGAGACAAAAAAAATCTGTCTCATTATAATCTGGGATGAGCACAGAATTTGTTAGCAGGGAAAGTGGGAGTAAATCATCCTGACTCTTACAACAAGCTGAAAATTTTCTTCAGCCACCCTGCTTCATCATATACATTGTGTGTGGTACCAAAGACAACCTGAAAAATGTTTTCAAAAATGAAAAAGAAATCCTTTTTGCTATTTACCACTAAACCCTGAAGCAAGGTTGCTCAGCATTAGGCAGGAATCAAAGGAAAGCATTTGAAACACCTGAAATTGCTTTAAAATTGTCGTTCCGCATCTGAAAGTGAGCTAAGAAGAAATCTGTGAGGTTTCAGTCAATGGAAGATTTTCTGCTGATCTCAACACGTCCAAGCACTGCCCTAAGGTGACATTCCCATGGTGCTGTCCTGGAAGCTGAGATTCTCCCCTTCCCACTGCTGTGGGGATACAGGGATGTGCTTTCCAAAGACAATACAGGGATGTGCTTTCCAAAGAGTTCAGCTCCCCCATGGCACCAGGACTGTCTGTGGCTGTTCAGGCCTTCTGAAATTGTGCCCTTCCAGGGCCTGAAGGGAACTCACAGGAAGGATGGAGAAAAACTATTTACAAGGGCCTGGAGTGACAGGACAAGGGGGAATGTCTTCAAACTGGCAGAGTGCAGGGTTAGTTGGGATGTTGGGAAGGAATTTTTTCCTGTGAGGGTGGGGAAGCCCTGGCACAGGGTGCCCAGAGAAGCTGTGGCTGCCCCTGGATCCCTGGCAGTGTCCAAGGCCAGGCTGGACGGGGCTTGGAGCAACCTGGGATAGTGGAGGTGTCCCTGCCATGGCAGGGGTGGAATGGGATGAGCTTTGTGGTCTCTCCCAACCCAAAACTTTCTCTAATTCCATGAAATGATGACCCCATCAGCCACAGGCACCCAAAGGGGTGGGACTGGTCCCTGTTTCCCACACAGCTCTTGGTGGGTTCACCTTCAAACACAGGAGAGGAAACTGCCCGGGGGCTGCCAGGCTGAGCTCAGATTTGCAGGCAGCACCGAGCACTGCTGGTGTGTGCAAGGAGCATCACCAAAAACCCCAGGGCACCAGCACTGCTCTGCTCCCTCCCTGCCTCCAGAGCAGTCTGGAGCTGGGATTTGGAGTTGGGAGGTGGGATTTGGAGTTGGGAGCTGGGATTTGGAGTTGGGAGCTGGGATTTGGAGTTTGGAGGTAGGATTTGGAGTTTGGAGGTGAGATTCGGAGTTTGGAG
>VZRZ01001704.1:154342-183981 GCA_013398175.1 Climacteris rufus | reverse complement strand
GGGCTGTGCCGGGATGGGAGCGGGGCTGTGCCGGGATGGGCTGTGCCGGGATGGGCTGTGCTGGGATGGGAGCGGGGCTGTGCCGGGATGGGAGCGGGGCTGTGCCGGGATGGGCTGTGCCGGGATGGGAGCGGGGCTGTGCCGGGATGGGAGCGGGGCTGTGCCGGGATGGGCTGTGCCGGGATGGGAGCGGGGCTGTGCCGGGATGGGCTGTGCCGGGAGGGCGGCACTGGTTCCCCTGCACCACGGACACACCGAGACAACAAGGGCCCTGCTGGCGCCGGGCAGTGCTGGCCGAGCAGCTCTGCCCACAGGCTGGACCTGCAGGATGTGCAGCTCTGCAGCTGCAAGTGCAGAATGAACCCTCAGAGCAGCAGAGCACAGGCAGAGGCAGGACAAGCTGCTGCTGCTGGCACGGTGTTATCCTGACCTGGGGGATGAGCACCTGGCCAGGGATGGCAGGAGCCACAGCCCAGTGGATCAGCTCTTTTCACAAACTCAGGTTTGGATTTGATTCTGAAATTCATCACTCTATGAAGGGACCTCAAAGCTCATCCCATTCCACCCCTGCCCTGGGCAGGGACACCTTCCACTGTCCCAGGCTGCTCCAAGCCCCGTCCAGCCTGGCCTTGGACACTTCCAGGGATCCAGGGGCAGCCACAGCTTCTCTGGGCACCCTGTGCCAGGGCCTCCCCACCCTCACAGGGAACAATTTCTTCCCAATATCCAATCTAACCCTGCTTTCTGTCAGTTTGAAGCCATTCCCCCTTGTCCTGTCACTCCAGGCCCTTGTCAATAGTCTCTCTCCATCTTTCCCGTTGGCCTTCAGCTACTGGAAGGCCACAATGAGGTCACCCCAAAGCTTCTTTTCTCCAGGCTAAACAATCCCAATTTTCCCTTTTGATATAACCTAAGAGAATAATTCACAATGACTAATACACCAACATCTTACTCTATTTTCCAGCTCACACATTATCCCCAGTGTGGTCAAGACTCCTGTGAGTTTATGAGTTAGGCTATAGTGAGGAGTCAGTGAATTCTTTTGCAAACTTTTTTTTTAAATCTTCACAGACCAGGCAAATGCTTCTCTGTGAATATTCAATATAAAATTACTGAGCAGTGGGGTTTTAGCAACTGTTACATGGGGTTTTTTCTTGATAGAGGCTCAAGAGCACCTAAAAGTGAACTATTTGGGCAAAGCTGGATTTCTCTCACAAAGGACACGTGTGTCAGCACTCCAGAGGTTGGCTTTGCATGACAGTGTATGCCAGGAAACCTCAGTTGCTGGGAAGTGTGGGAAGCAAAGGCAGGATCCCAGCTGCAATAAATCCATTCACAGATATGAGGGATTGTTCCTGCACATCTGTCTGCAGTGTTCACCAAATGCTAATCCCAACAATTACACTGTAACAGTAGCTGATGGAGGCAGATGCACGTCCACATTTCCCATAACACTTTTTCCATTTCAACACATTCCTGCCAAATGTTCTGTTTGGCCTGGTCAAAAAAAGCAGACTGGGCTGTAACCATGCAGGCAATTAGATCCTGTCATTAGCTCAGGCAATTCATCCTTCTGAAGTTCCTTACCTTATAAACAAATCCATCTGGGCAACTGTGGTCGTAAGTGAAGGCTTTGTACACCACAAGGAACACTATGCAGGCAAGGAATGCAAGAGCCAGGCTTATGAGAATAGTGACCTAGAAAAGAGGGATAATGTTACTCTACATATGTTAAAATGGCATATGAGCAACCTCATAATTAAATGACTTATAGGAACAGACATTCCAACAGACTGCAGCCTTCACTCCACCGTGCAGCACTTAACTAAGCATGGTAATTGACTGAATGCTGGATCCAATACCCTGGATTCTCACATCGTTCCCAACCCCCAGGGCTTTCAGCAGGGCACATTCCTGTCTTTAACCCTTGAAAACGTCGGGATTTTGCTGCAGGATTTGGTGTGCTGGGAGGCTTTGTGTTCCCATGCTCTCAGCTGTTCTGTGTCTGGGGGCCCAGCAGGACCCAGCAGCAGCCAGACTCCACATCTGGGATCCGAGGTGTGTGGATAAAGGGCCTCCTGAGCATGGCAAATCCCACTTTTCTGAGAGCAGAGGCAGGTGAGCAGGGAGGAGGAACGAGGCCTTTGTAGCACACATCCCTTTGTGCCTCCTGGGTGATTCAACCAGGACAAACTGTGCCCTGCAGGAGAAAGGGAACCCTTCTCTATTTCTCCAAGCTGTAAAAGGACAACACCCGACCACAGACAAAACCCCACAGCATGTCCAAGAGCAGATGCTGGTCTTGGAGGTACCAGACACAATTCCCTCTCTGGGGCTCAAATACTCCCCCTCTCCTCCTTCCAGGCAGGTTCCCTTGCTGCACCACTGTTTCTCTGCTGTAGTTCCCTTCTCTCCAGCTTTTCCAGGTCCCTCCTGCATAGCTCATCCAACAGCAACTTTTCTGTCCCTATTCAGTGTCTGCACTGAGGCCCTGATCCTTCATTTTTGCTGAGCTGTGTGTTCCTTAAGGACTGTGCAAGGATCCGTAAAGCACTCATGTCCTCCCTTTCCCCACAGCTTTCTTGCTCCTGTAATTCCACAAATGCAGCATAAACGGCTCTGGACTCTGCCTAAATCAGAGCACCGACCTGCACTAAAGGCCATCAGCATCATTCCTGCCCTAGCAAGGAAAAGCCACAGATTTTTCATCTCCATCTCATCATTCTGAGTTCATTCACCCTGTTGTTGTTACAGTTATGTCACAATCCTCCTTATCTTCCTGTATGGGTGTTCAAGCAGCAGGCAGAAGTTGTTCCTTAACTACAGGAGACTTAATTTATAGGAGAGGTGATGGTAGAAAATGGGAAAACACTGATAATTCCTACAATACAGTGGACAGGCTTGTCGGGAACAGCAGCTAATAAACAGCAAGCTGGCTATATCTCATAATCAAATAATATAATCTTATTTTTGTAACACTAGTCTCATGCAATGTTAGTAATATTATATCAATAAATATACTACTTGCTTAATATTGGTTCACATTTCAATGTGCTCTGATTCTCCCCTTCAATCAGCAGCTGCAGTTCTGGGACCAGTGGGATGTGCAATCCTGCACAGACTCCAGGGGCCACTGAAATTGCTTGCAGGGCAGGAAAAGCCTTCCCACCAAGCCCAGAGAAAGATGAACTGCCTGGTGGGTGGGTTCCTACCCTGCACACAGCACGTTGGGATTATTACTGCAAGATCAGACTACAATTGTGGTGGTTGTTTCAAGACAAACGAGTGAAGGTAAATCTGTATGCTTGGTGTCACATCCTACCCATCACATCCAGTTCAAAACTCAGGAAGGAGAGAGCTGTGGAGATTCATCCAGCAGGGGAGATTCCTAAGTCATTGTTAAGTCAGAATATTTCAGAAAAAGTGTAAAAAGGTGAGACTGGGGCTAAGAGGCTTTTCCAAGGACGAACAGTTCACTGGAGCCCCAACTTGCCTTTTAACATCACTGCTTGAATTAACCTCCTCCTTGGGGCCTAATCTGCTGCAAAATGGGTCAATTAAGCAGAAGGCAGCAGCAGAGGGAGCAGCACTTACTGCTGCAGCTAAGAGAACACGTGTAAGAGTCCTGGAGAGGGATCTGGCACAAAAGGAGTGCAGTTGTATGAACTGCACCAGTCTGACCAAGAAAATCTGGGATCCACCTCCTTTCCATCAGTGCCCACAGGGTTGAACGGAAATATTTCAGACCAGCTTTATGGCAGCCCTTGGGTTCCCAGCCTGGGGAAGCCATATCCCTTTCCATGGTGATAAAGATGAAGAAGGCTCAGCTGGATTCAAGGGAGATGCAAATGGAATTTGACATGATTTCTGTCCCCAAAAGAAGTTACATTACACCTGAAAAAAATCTTTAAAGACACTTTGGAATAGTACAGACTACCTAGATTAAATAGTACAGACTACCTAGATTAAATATGCTGTTTTTTCCAACAGGAGACCTGGGAAAAACAGATCCCTCCCCAAAAAGAGCCATCACAATCCTGATGACAGGTCAATGGGGAGGAGCATTTTCCCCTGTAGAACACGTCCATCAACTCTTCCCCATTTAAAAGGGGAGCATGTTAGGTTACTTCCTCTAATTCCAGTGGAGCTACTAACACCACGATGACAAGACACAAGTCTCCCCTGAGGTTAATGTGAAGGCACTAAAGCAAGATGTACATCTTGTTCTACCCAAACCCATGCTGAGGGGCAGCCCTGGCTAGAAATTCAGAAATAAGAAATGCTCAGCTCTCCACTACTTTGCTCCAAATACAGTGTACAATGAACAAAGAAATGTTGATTGAAACTCAGCCTTCAGAAGAAGAAAGAACTGAGCTGTCAGGAGTGAGAATGGGTCTCCTCTTGTCTCTGCTTTTGCTAAATCCCACATACATGCACAGCCTACGGAAATGACCATTAGACCTGCAATTTGAGGGGTTCCTTTCCTCTTGTCTGCCCACTCAGTCCCTAAAAATAATAAATTCCCCTCTGCTCTGGCAAAGTGCTGACATCCAATTCATTAAGTCCCAGGAACAGGTCCCTCTGCTGGGCTCTCCCCTCCCTCTGGGGTGTAATTGAGCCCATTTTCACCCTCTAGCCTTTCATGCACTTGCAAAATTACAGCGTGACAATATTACACATGATGATAAATGGTGTAAAATTGCTCTGGATGAAATGTCATGTAAGATGTTAAAACCCAGAGGAAAGGGAAGAAAAATCCACCCCCGGATATTTTGCCATGCCAGAGCTCAGATCCACCTCTCCAACTATTCCAGAGCATACAAAGCTTCATTAACATTCAAACACCAAAGAATCACAGAGCTGCAATACCTAATAAACCTCCACTTTTTTTTTATGATTAACACGAACCTTGGCAGTCTCTAAGCAATATAAACACTCACAGAGGGGAAATAAAATTTAGTGAGCAGATAAAACCTCGAAGTGCTGCAGGCATGAATCTGTCACACGTGACTGCTCGAGTGGGTGAAGGAAAGGGGGAGGGATTTGCCTGCCCTCTCCTCAAAATCTTACATGATTCCCAAAAGTTCCCTTAAGAGGGGAGTGTCTGCTGGAACAGACAAGAGAGAACATTGTTACCACACCAAAACACTCCCCAAGCTCCCTAAAATGTGGAAAGAGGCCCTTAACATCCGTGAAGGATGATGTCAACCTCCCATCAGCAGCAGCACACTTGGTGTGGTTCCTCCCCCCTTCCACACAGAGGAAGAACATTTTTTGCATTTTCACAACAGGACAGATGAATAAAAGGATCCATCCTCATCAGGCAACAGACATCAGTTGCCACTAGGATTTGTGCCAGGGAGAGGATGTCTAATTGCAGTGGTGTTCCAGCTAACCTGGCTCTCATGCAGCCCGTGGAAGCATCCTTCCTGCTCTCTTTGATTTCATCAGCTGCCCAGGATTTCTTTTTTTCATCAAAAATTCCCTTTTTCCCTCTCGCTACAGTGCAAAGCCTTATTTAAAAGGCAGCCAGAGAACAATGGCACATCCAAACAGCAGGGCCTTTATTTAATAGCTTTTTCCATTGCAAGGTTTGTACTTTTTTATTCCTTATTCATATAATCACAGAATGCTTTGGGTTTAAAGGAACCTCAAAACTCATCTCATTGCACCCCCTGCCATGGGCAGGGACACCTTCCACCATCCCAGGCTGCTCCAAGCCCTGTCCAGCCTGGCCTTGGACATTTCCAGGGATGGGGCATCAACAACTTCCCTGGGCACTCTGTGCCAGGGCCTCACCACCCTCACAGGGAAGGATTTCTTGCCAACAACCAACCCTCTTAGGAAGTGGAACTTCTTACATATCAGGCATGATTTTATTTCTAAACCTGGTAAATCAGTCTTTGACTCTGGACACTTTCCCCACTGCTCAGAGCATGGAATCTGTAGGCTTACATACAAACAGAGCCAGGAAGATGCCACAAGCAGGAAAAGCCTTCCTGCCTACAGGAAAACCACCCAGAGAAAAGTCAATGCTCTCAGAGCGTAGGGCTGTGTGTTATTGTCAAGATCAGTTTAATTCCCAGGTAAGGATCATTTACCATGGAAAAATCCCTGCAAAATTCTGCACAGTTTTCCTGGTCTCAGCAGCTGTAACATGAATCAGGGACCTCAGAAGCCTCTGGTGCCTCTGTCTGTTCCTGCACTGCAGTCTCACCCTCTTCACAAAATTCCAGTTTATCAGGAAAGGATCCCACTGCTGCTGCCATGTCTGGTTCTACAAGATACCTTCAGTGTTGCTGGGAATTGTGAAATTCTGTGACCTTTAATAGGCAATTCAGTTGGAGAAGTTCTCTTGGTTTTAATCTTCTCTTTGTAGAGGAAGAAAGGCAAAGAACAAGGGAAAATTTGTTAGGAACAAAATTGGCAGAAATTCTGTCAAGGTTATTTCAGAGAAGAGCTTAAGAGCTGTGCTTGGTGAGGCAGCAAAGCTTTTCCTGCAGTTTATGGCAGTGCCATTACACCTGGAAACCAATAAATCCCCTGATAACCCAGTTAACCTGCAGAAAAAAATCACAAAATCATCTAAGGGCATCCAAATACATCCATACACTTATGAATCCATTATAAGGATTTCTGCTTGACAATGAAAAATTCAGGAGGGCAATCTTTTCTCCCTTCATCCCATAACTTCTTCCAGCTGATAATGAGATGTAAGATTAACACCATTAGACCTTGACATGTACAGCTAAAGTGAAAGACTCAGGAGCACTTCCCAGCTCCTGGATCCAGCTATCCTGGCTGCCTCCCTGCTGTGTTCCAGGATGAAATCCAAGTGCAAACCACCCAAACCCAGGTTGATATTGTAAGAAAACTCAGGTATTTTGTCAGGGAGGGAGCCACAGGCTGACAGGACACTCAGATGGATCAAGCAGGGGATGAGGTACACCCCAAATACAGCCCCAAATATACCCCAAGAAGAGCTGTCCCACTGTTCAAACTCTGCCAAAGAACTGCCGTGGTGCCTTGCCCAGCACCCAGACACCCTGATGCACCCTGACAGTGAAAATGATTTGACTGCACATCTTCAAAAACGACATTTCACTCCCCACTGTTAAAAATACTTCTGTAATAAGTTGCTGATTTTGCTGATCTTCTGGCAACAGCTTTGCCTCCAAAATTTTGAAAGGCTAACTGCAAAAAAAGTGACACAACTGGGTCTTCAGATTTGCTTAGTACTGTTCAAGAAGATGTAGGATTTGTTCTTTATTATTACAGCACAGCTTTATTCCAGATGGTGTCCAGATTCTTAAGAAGCACTTTTTAGGAGATGCTTTGTAAGAGGGAAATGTCCTTAGTCATGTATCTACATTTTCAGGTCTATGCAAAAATACTCCTTAGTGCTGCAAAACTTCTTACGTGAAGTTTTAGGGTGAGTGGGATTTTCTGGTCCTTTATCTTAGAATTCATAGCCATAAAAGAATTTGGCCCCAGTTCTCATAGGAACACTGAACACCATCCATGAGGACCTTAAAGCTCTTCTTGTTCCACCCCTTCCCATGGGCAGGGACAGCCTCCCCTAGACCAGGGTGCTCCAAGCCCCATGGAAGGGGGTGGAACAAGATGATTTTTAAGGTTCCTTCCAACCCAAACCATTCTAGGATTCTCTGCTCCACTATTTCCTGGGTTCTGTTCAGCCTACACAGCCCAGCAATCAAAGCCCAAAACACTCACAGAGTAAAGAGAGGTTCATTTATCCCACTACCCTAAAGCCTCAGAGGTATCCACCTGCAAGAGCACTGAGTGTCTCTGAGCCAATCTGCCCTCCCAGCCACATCCCGTGGGCTCTGCCCATCTCTGCACACCCCACCCCACCGTGACAACACCAGAGAACCTTGCCAAGTTTGCAAACCTTAAAAAGAAACATCTCTTTTCCAAGATACCCACCAGCAATTCCTCTGCTCTGCGCCTTGCAAAGCTGCGAGAGCAGCACGAGTGTGGAACGAGCACGCCGTGTTTCTAAGCAATTTGTCAAATAATTAAATTATGCACACAATAACTAGCTGGCTCAATTATATTAGCCAGTCTCCATCATGTAATGCAATTTCTAGTGGCTGTTTAGGCACTAATAGCCTCAGATCTTTTTAACTGTGCCTGGTGCCAGCTGTGGTCTGCGTGACGTCTGCCTGTGCCAAGTCAAACCCCTTGGATGGAAAATTCATGGCTCCATTTCCAAGCCCCCGTTCCTTATGGAAGTTCTAAATGCCATTTTAAATCAGGATCACCAATGAATATCAGCGAATTTCCATTTAGGCAAATAAAAAGCTCTGTTGGGTTTGCTTTCTCTCCTCTGTCATTTAATGCCATAAAAAAATTCCTTCGTCAAACAGGCTGGTATAATGAGATGGGGTGATATTGTTTCTAGGGACACCAAATAAATACATTGCTATTTTGGAAGACCACACAGGTGTTTAAAGGTCTTTCCCCCTTCCTGCTACAAGAATATTTTCTTTCTTTTTTGATTGTCATAAGCCTTCCCTCTGGAACTAGATGATCTTTCAGGTCTCTCCCAATCCAGGCCATTCTATGGTTCTGTGTCTGTGACCTTCAAAAGAAAAGAAGCAAACGCCCCAAACTAAACAAGTGGGGTGACTCAAGAACTGCTTACAAAGGTGCCTTTCTCCCCAAACCCACAGTCCTGGCAGCCCACTTCAGGAGTTGAGCAATGCTGGAAGAGGCTTCCTTCCAGATCCCTAATTTGAGGTGGTTTTGCAATTAGTGGGACTGCAGCAGGCAGAAACATCCTCTCCAAGCCTTGCTCATGTGCTCCATTCCCCCTGCCCTGTGCAAAGCCTTGGCTGTGTCATCTCCTCAGGTCACTCCATGTGGGACATGGCAATGGATTCCTCAGCTCATCACAGGCCCTTTTTAAATGCATTAACAGGAATACAAGATAAATCAAGTCATCAATAAAGTGTCTCCTTGCCTGCCCTTTGCCTGCCAAGACTCAACCTCTGCAGAGTCTCCTGAATGCAAAATCTTCCCCTCACTCTTCCCTGATGTTGGATTTGGTGCAGGGAAAGCACTGGGAGCCCTGAGCAAGACTGGATTCAGGGATTAGCACTTGGCAAAACACCTGGGAATTGCAGGTTGTGTTCCCTGCTCTGCCACTGCCTTTTCCTGACACCCCCAAGCTCAACTCCAGAGCTCATTCCCCACTCAGAGAAACCCCAGGGAGAGCCACCCAAACCTGCAACACCTAAATTCCCAAAATCTTGGCTTTTTCTGGGGCAAAGCCACCCCAACGCCACCACCATTCCACAGCCAAGGACCAGGCTGGCTCTAGGGAAAAGCTGGGGTGCATTTGCTTTGTGGAATTAGCTTCTTCCAAGGGTCAGCTTGCATGAATTAAAACACCTTTATTCACTGCACTCTTGTGGCTAAAAAAAAATCACTTGGAAATTTGTTCCATCAAGAAGGTCAACAAATTCACCTGTATTTCAGCATTTATGTCTACCATCATGAGCAGGAAACAGAGCTAATAATATTTCTGCATTCATGGTCCAGTACACTCATTTCTCCTTAAAAACTTATTATGTGGCTGCTTTATATGAGAACAAAGTGAGGAGTTGGTGAGCAAAGTGTCCCCTGGGTAAGTTAAGAATTAAAAGCCTTTCCATTTTGAATTAGAAATATGAAGCTTTATTGCTGCAAATGACTTACAAGAGCTAGCCTTTTAAAAGCAAACAACAGAAATGAATAGTCTAGGTGATGATGATGCCTTCAAAGGCATGAGGCCAGTTCCATTAGCTGTGGATCTGACCCAACAGGCTTTAATACATCTGCAAGTACCAACAAGAGGCAGCTCAGCTCTGTTTAACATTCAATCACAGCCTGTGCCGCTTTGGAAATAAAGAGTGAAACATTGCATGGAAAAATATGTGTGAGTGAAGCATTGCACTTCCCTGATTATTACTGGGGTTTTTTGAGCATTCAGTGGTTTGGCTACAAGACTCAAAATGCACTTCATAAACTTTGCTTTGGTTTCAGTCAGCTGAAAACTCTTTCCTGCTCCTCCATCCTATTGGGTATCTTCAGCTAAACTGGCCAGAGCAGCATTAAATATCTTTCATTTCACCTCAAATGCTGACAAGAAAATTACCCAACACGCAGAGTTTCCTGTGGGGTGGCAGAGGAAAGTGCAGAGTGTTGCTGGAGACAAAGCTGCAGTGTAAGAAATCCTTCAGGCCCAAGGGAAACTGCAATTACATCCTGTAATTAGCACCAGGGGCATCTCCATGTGGTTGCTTATAGAAATCTTTTTCAAGCATTTTGATCCAAAGCCAAGGGTCAGTTGAGGTTTCTGCTCTGTAAATCCTTTCTTCCTCCAATATTCTCCTCGTTTGGAGAATAAAATTTCAGCAGGTGTACTCCACAAACACAGGCATGTGAATATTCTCTGTGACTTCCACTTTTAGAGATTTTCTGCATAACAATTAACTTTCCTTTTCCCTCCAAAAGTCAATTAAATGAAAGAAAAAACCCAAACCAAAACTAAACAAATCTCTTCAGCTGATTACTCTGTTAGTGGTCACAGATGACAAAAATAAAATAGATTTGAGAGGCTTTTCCTGACTTCACAAAAGAGTATGTGTGCATGTAAAAACTAATATAAAACAAGAAAGCACTGTAAGGAATGATCCACTTCCTACAAAAAACATGTTAGGGGTTCTTTGCTTTGTTAGGTGGTCCCTAATCCAGTCAGAGCATTCTAGTTAAATCAAAATATCCTTTCTTGTGTGAGTTTTAGACAAGGACATGACATTCTTGGGCCCTTGCCTGTAAAAAGCCAGGTGATAGCTGGGAGCTCTGACAGAACCCACAGACTCCCACCCAGCAGGGTTTACAGAACCCACAGACTGCCACCCAGCAGGGTTTATAGCACCACACCTGGGGATGTGATCAGATCTGTTCCCTGGCAGCTGAGCCACAAATCCACATTCAGTTCATCCTCACAGCTCCCAGTTGTCACTGATGGTCACAAATGGCTCCATCAATCTCCTCCATGCAACCTGGGAGATCCACTGGGACAGATGGGACCTGTCCTCTTCTCTTCCCATTACAGCCAGAGCAGGAGAAGGATTTCTGAGCTCAGGCAGAAAGATGATGAGCAACATTTCTCACTTCCTTGCATACACACCACAGGTGAGAGCCTGAAGCCACACAAGTGTGAGTTTGCATCACATGTACGGAGACACAAGGCCAGGCAAGGCTGGACAGTGATTTTGTTTAAGAAAAGAGAAACTGTGACCTTCTGCATTGCACTGGAAAATATCAACTCCAAAGAGGAGGCTTTGGTTGCAGACTCACTCCACCACTGTCTGGAGAAGACTTATGTGCAGTGAGAGCTGCCTGACACCCCTGCAAGAAGTTGCCCACTGTATCCGAGCCCTCAGGGAAAGGAGATTGCCTGATGACAGCTGAGAATAACAGACAGGGAGTAAGTCCCCAGATGAGTCCCTGGGGAGTGAAATCAACCCCTTCATAGTGACCTCTCTGAAGGCAAGGTTCAACAGAAAACCACTGTACCAGCCCCCAGCTGATGCCTGGATGCCACTGCCACTGCTCCCCTGCGCCTGCCACCTTTCTGCTTTCCCTCTGCTTTGTCCCTTGTGCTCCTGGATCCTGAAAACACCATCTCAGCCTATGCAGCAAATCCCACCAAAGTGAGAGAAATCCCAGAGTGGAAGCCCGTGCTCCTGCCCTGGAGCAGCACTCCCATCCCTCAGTGTACCGGGATCCTTCAGCAGCCTCTGCAGCTCCCCAGAACCACCGGGATGTGGAGTCACCATGGAAACGCTGGGATTGTTCCCTCAGCAGTGAGGAAAAGTGTCCTGCTCACACTCAGTCCTTTCTCCATGAGTTACTCCTGCCCCGTGGGAACTGAACCATTAAAGGACAATTAACTGAACAATTAAATTTATTTACCTACGGAATGGGTACAATGAAAAGCCCCACACTGTTCTTCTGGGATTTGTTTCTTTGCAGCTTAGAGGGAGAACTATGAGCACAAAGCAACAGCCCACAGGTGAGAGCAGAACATCCCTTGGAGGAGTTTGCAGGAATCATGGAAAGGACAGGGAGCTTGGGAAGGGGGAGCAGGAATTCAGTGGGTCACCTTCTGTCGCAGTAACGACACGAAAGAAGGAGACAGAAACCTTTGGAGAGTGAAGGAACAAGTTCTGGGCTTCCCCACCTGTCTTTATTATATATGTGCCTTATAATTCACTGTGGATTGGAGGAGACAAAGGGCCTCCCCTCAATCACACTGGTCAAAGGAAATGTCCATCAAACTTCTGTGCCCAGGAGAAAGGAATGTAAATAAAAAGATACCGTTACAATAACATGGCTATGTTTACAAAGAATGTCTGAGAACCAGTTACAAAAGAATGATAACATCCAGAACTGCAAGATTCAGGGCAACAACCTTGTAATGGGGGAAGCAGGGGAAAAATCTTCCATTTAGCAGAGCTGCCACCAACAGGAAATCAAGTCCTGGCCCAGAAAATCCTTCTTAATTAGGAGCTGAGAGTTTCAGATATTGGCTTGGTTTTGATAATGAACAATTCTTGCATCAAGGTTTTGTAGGGTGTGGCTGGAGACAAAGCAATTTTGTTCTACATCTTTCACATTAGGTCAGAGTAAAATAATTGTTCCAGTAGGAGCACATCAATAACAGAAACATTTGAATGGGTTCCACTATGTTTTAAGGACCTGATGAAAAGTGTGAGGAATAATTATGTCCACTGGTTCCTGGATCTGTGTGTCAGAGCAGTTCCGGGTGGAGGGAGGAGAGGAGTGATCTAATGATAAGAAATACATTGTCATTGCACACTCAACAGGGACAGATGACACAGCCAGTGATTCTGACAATGCATTTTGCCAAACTGTAGCAAAAAGAATGAAGTTCCCAGTCTTCTGCAGCGAAGCCATGATCAATACTTGCAGATGATTTCCCCAGGTAGACAAATTGCTTGCAAAAAAAATCTTAAATATCTCAACTTCTCCCCCATACACCCACTCCCAACTTGTTCTGTTAAAGACAAGTACAGAGTTTAATTATTCCAACTCTGAAAACATCCACTTTTTAAAGAAACTGATCCATGAGAAGGAAAGAATTGTAGGAGTAGGAGACTTGAGAAGTCAGATAACTATGGCAGGTAAGTATCACCCAGCTAAAAGTCAATAAATCACTGTAGCCCTGAAAATAATGAACAGCTCTGGGGCAGCGGTGACAAAGGGCTCAGACTGGTGTAATAAAGAGTTTGTGTAACACCAGTAAGGGACCAGCAGTTTAAAGTGTCAACCCAATGCTCTGTAAACCTACACTGAAAGGCCACTCCAGCACCTCTTCTGGTGCTACTTGAATAAATCACTGCTTCTGGTTGATTTCTGGGTTATCTGGACTGGTTGGAAGAGGAGTCACTGGAAACCCTGTTCTCTGGCAGTAATAAGAGTTCACTTGATGGGTAATCTGCTTAAAAAGCAAAAGGGACTCAATCTCGTTTCAGAAGTGGTAGAAAGAAGGGCAGAAGCTCATGGGAATGATCACTCACAGATGAGAGATTGTTCTTGGAAGCTGTAACGTGGGGTATCACTGGTGAAAAGGAGCAGTAAGCCTCAGATGCAGAGGGTTAGACCTGTCACCCCACATAGGAATCAGTCACCACATTTGCAGACCTTCTCTGCTGCACCTCAGTGTTGTCACTGGATGGCAAAGCACAGGAACAGGAAGGAGCTCCCTTCAAAGCATTGCAAATGAAAGGCAAACTCCAGACACCCTTTCCCTTCAGAATGGGAAACCTCAGCACACAGAGTGACTACAAAACAACATCTCTGCAG
This sequence comes from Climacteris rufus, assembly GCA_013398175.1. Lineage (NCBI taxonomy): Eukaryota > Metazoa > Chordata > Aves > Passeriformes > Climacteridae > Climacteris > Climacteris rufus. Next base: position 170,079 of record VZRZ01001704.1, on the reverse strand, counting down.
TTCAAAAACCTCCTCAAGGAACACACTCTAAAGATATAAGCAGTCTGGAGAATGCAAGGTCTATACATCACTGCCTGTCAGCTTAAAAAAAAATGTTCTCTTTGCTTCTCTGTGGAGGAGTAGAACGATAAAAGACATTTCTTTTATGTATGGATGGCTCAACCATAACACTCCTTTAACGTCATTTTCTTGTAACCCATGTACACACAACTATTTAATCAATTGTTATAAAGGATGTATGGGGTGACTCATGCAGCTGAAGAATCAGCCTAATTGGTCAAACTTCCAGGACACTGTGTGCTGAGCTAGAGAGAATCATAATCTCATCTATTAGGGGATGTGACAAGTTGCAGAAGCTATCTCAGATTCCTGGAAGAGCTGGTGTGAAATAAGAACCGTTGCCTAGGGACAGTCTCTTCTTTATGATAATTAAAGAGCTCACTTCTGTGCTATTCTGGTTGGATGAAAAATATGCAAGCATAAGCTTAAATTCTGGCTCGGGCTTGTTCATGTGAGAAAGTTGTCTAATAATTAATTAGTTTCTTCAATAAAAGATACCTAAAAGGCAGAAAAAAGGGCATCTGTGGACTTGGCTGCCACGTTCACGTGGTCCCAAAATTTCCTCCAGACATCCTGCTCTTCTGTATCAAATAATCACAGAATACCCTGAGCAGGAAGGGACCCCCAAGATCATCCAGCCCAACCCCTGGCCCTGCACAGACACCCCAGCAATCCCACCCTGTGCCTGGAGTGTTGTCCAAACTCTCCTGGAGCTCTGGCAGCCTCGGGGCCGGGACCATTCCCTGGGGAGCCTGGGCAGTGCCAGCACCCTCTGGGGGAAGAACCTTGCCCTGATCTGCACTTTCCACCTGCCAGGAGGGGCAGCCAGGGGGGTCGGGCTCTGCTCCCAGGGAACAGGGACAGGAGCAGAGGGAACGGCCTCAGGCTGGGCCAGGGGAGGCTCAGCTTGGACAGCAGCAGGAATTTCCCCATGGAAAGGGTGCTCAGGCCTTGGAAGGGGCTGCCCAGGGAGGTTTGGAGTGCCCATCCCTGGAGGTGCCCTGGGAAGGCCTGGATGTGGCACTGAGAGCTCTGGGCTGGGGACAAGGTGGGGATGGGGCACAGCTTGGACTCAGTGGTCTTGAAGGGCTTTTCCACCCTCAAAAGGGCAAAAGAAAATATGATGATCACAGTTATATCATCTCTTTAAAAGCATTTAAATGTCTAGCCAAACTGAGATCATAAAAGTTAAGTATTTACTATGATTTCCTGTTACAAAAAACAAATGTAAAATGATTTCATCAGTACCGGATAATAGGCCAGCTTGTAACCAGAGGGCAGGGTTTTTAATAACTTCACTAAAAATATGCATTGGGACAAAATTGTGGTGCAATAAAAAGTACAAAAGGTAATAAATATTACCTATTATCTCAGCTCATTTTTATCAGGAAATAATACTACAAATTTAATGGGATACATGGAAGCTTTATGAAAAGCAGGCAGAGAGAGGCTTAGAGTCTTATCCAGTATTAGACCAGAGGCTGACTGATTAATAAGTTGACATTGAAGAGCAGAGAATGAAAATCATATGGACTTTGGGGAAAGGAAATAGCTTAAAAATGAAACTGTGGTGCTGCCAGGCTGCATGGGAAGAGGCCCAGCTCCCACCTCTGCCAGGGCTCTGCTCCCAGCCGGAGCCTCCGGGTGAGAGTGACGGGAAAACTGCACCAAAAACGGGACTGGGAGAGGAAAAAATGCATGAAAGGAGAGGCTGGAATGCAACAGCAACTTGGGTGTTTGAAGAATGGGAAAAATAAGACTCTCTATAGAAGGAGTGTGTAAGGATGAGATGGTCTTGATTGTTTTTTTAAAATAACGAAGCCAGATCTTTTGGTGGGATTTAAAAGTGGTTTTACACTGACTTTAATACCCTTCAGGGCTGCAGGATTGAGTGTTAAATACCCAGTGAGGCACCACTACTTACAAACATCAACAAGGCCATTTACTGTGGGTCCCAAGCCAACACATCACATCCAGGAGACTCTCAATTTATTGCTGGTTCTCAGGCACATCGTGTCTGGTTCTGATTTGTGTGCTGCTCACACTGGAAAATGTCTGCTGAGGTTTCCAAGACTGGGATTTAACCGTGGTTAATTCATTGTTCCCTTTACTACTGGTACAATAGTTACCACTGGTGGTAAACAGATACTATACACACAATAACATCAGGGAAGAATTCAGTAAATATCAACAGCATGGAAGTAATTTTAGATCAAACTGTGATGTCCACTGAAAAAAAACCCAAGAACCATAAACATTTATTCACACAACTCTTTAAGAATAAATTGTGCTTTGGAAGGAGCAGGACTATAGCCAGGCACTGCCCACTTTCTATGGTTTCTACTCAAATCATTGATATATCTTCTGGCTTTGAAAATGTGCAATCAGATCTCACATTTTTATCCCTGCCATGCTCTGTGGTTTAGAAAAAACACCAGATCTTCCCAGTGAAAAGGGAGGAAATACTGGCAGCTACACATTTGGAGTCTAATTTTAGGAGGAACTGAGCCATTCTAATGTGCTGCAGTCAACAGGAACCGAGGGCACTCAATAATTCATGAGTTTCTTTCCATGTTTGAGTAGAGCCTGTTGAAAATTTCTCAAGGAAACATTTTCCATCACAAAATTCCAATTCCTTTGAAGCAAAACTGCTTACAGGACAGGATATGCTTGGATACTTCTCTAAGACCCCTTTTTCTATGCATTTGGAAGTGGATTTTAATCTACAATAATACAATAATAATAGCAATGTGGTTTAAATATGAAAAGGATTGTTTGGCTACCAGACAAAAGGAATTTTAAAAGGCTAAACAAAATGTTTCAATCCATCTTCACTGAGATTTTTTAAATTCTTTTTTAAACACCAGTGTTTGAGAAGGAAAAGGATTCAAACTTGGTTTACTTTCAATTTGGGCTGGAAAATATTTTCATCATTTTTCCTGGGAGAGAAAAGCATTTCCTACTTTAGCTGTAGCTAAGAAGGTATTTTCATGCCTGTCCTAAAAACATCTTTACACTCATGCAGATAAACCTCTCTTTGACCCTGGTGATGACTGGAGTGCTAAATTTGTTATGTCTTTACTGTCACTTTGATTCAGTTTCTTTAAAATGAATGGTATTTGCATCAGAAGGTAGCAGAACAACCATTTCTTACCTTTAGTCTTTCTGTTACCCCATCAGTGAAACTGACTGTGAATTCAGCAATTTTGGGCACTCTGAGTTTTCCTTTGTTCTTCTGGTCAGGCTGATATTCTGTTCTTGTTTTCACAATTACCTGGAAAATATAAACAGGTTTAAGGTTTCTGCCCACAGCATAGATTTTGGGTTTGTTATCTAAGCTTTTCTATATAAACCATCCTCTGGACCTACACAAGCACCATAAATTAACACAAACCCATCATCCCCTCAGGAATAAGAGAGGCAGATAAATAGGCAGATACACAGAACTAGGACAGTGAGTTTATCACACTGAGCCTTAAAATAGCTGACAGCAAAATGTTTGACACCCACTTTTGTTTAGGACCAGGCATTTAATTTTCATATCATGCTCAACAGGCACAATAACAGCCCTAAAGAAGAGCCTCACTAATTAAAAGCTCTGCCCTAACAAGTTCCACTGAAGCCAATTTCAATTTAGGCCATTTGGTGTTTCATGCATTCAGGCTCCAGATTATCAATATTAATCTTATATTATCATCTTGGCTTCTCCCCTAAGCTCTGTGTCAGTTGCTGATGAATCCAGGTCCTACTAATCCCATAAAAATGAGGTGGTTTATACCAGTGGAGAAGACACTGCTACTTTTTGGCCCCCCATTCTGAGCTGCAGATTGGTGAAACTGAAAAAGGAGTGGAGGCTGCTCCAGATGAGAGTGACAAGAGTGATCCTAAAGCTCTTAGTTAGAAACAAAACCGTGGTGAGGGATTGAAAAAGATTAAGTGATGCACAAGGTTGAGTTCCCAGCTAATCAAGGACTTATTTCCAAATGAAGACAGCAAAGTCTGCTTTGGACCAAAGAGAACCCCAGGTATTTAATCCTCCTGCATTTAATGCATGTGGAAATCAGAGAGAGAGAAAACCGGTGAGGAGTCATAAGCCAATTTTCTGGATTCAAATGCAAATCATTAAAGACTGATGAATATTTACATCCTTCAGCAAACCCCTCTCAATAGTATTTATTACAGGAGCATTTGCAGTATTAATACTTGGGAAGAAGGGACAAAAAGCCACTCAAATACATTTATATGAGCATTTGGGAGCTCAGAATTTCTGATGACACAACACAGATGATGGGAAATGACATATGGGGACAAGCTTGATTTGGCAGATTTGGGATGAATCCTTACCCTACTCTGAACCCAGATTGAATCAAACCCCATTTTGCCCACTATGCCCAGCACAGCGTGGGCAAAACAAAGCAAAGCTCCCTCTGCAGCCAAGACAAAGTGGCCCAGGTCACCTCTGAGCTTCAAACAAGCAATAACCTCATTTTCTCCCTCAAAAGGAGGCAACTGCGCTCAGAGTCTGCAGCTGCCCAGCCTTCAGTCTTCTCCCAGGCCCTTTGTAAGCCCAGTACAGTAAATTACAGAGGATCAGCCAGCAACACCTGCCAGCCAGTGTTCAGAAATTGCTCTCTTTCTGTTTTCAGACAATATCCAATTCTCCTAAATTCATGCTTCCTGCTTGATATAAATCTTAGCTGCAGACAATTTTTTTTTTAATTTACATGAGGGCTTTTCCACAAACTCTAACACTGGGTATTAATGAAAGACCACGAAGCCAGAATAAAAGGAAAAAAATCAAATTAAACCCCTTCCTTGTTTCTAGATATAATTTAATTTTCTTCATCAACACCACCAGTTTTCTTATGGGTATTTTTTAACTGTTGTTACATTTCACCAATAAGCAGGGAAGTTTGAATCATGCTGTCTGCAGGGATAGAGAGTGAGACTGAAAATAAACCCACACAGCCTTTCCCCAGGCATCAGATTCAGGCCCAGTAGCAATTCTATCACATCTGTGAATAAATAAGCAAGCTCAGGCCCCAGCCAGATCAGAAGGTACTTGAAACACAATTTGCTGACTGTGCCAGCAGTGAAATGAGAGTACACAGAGCCAGACTCATCCTAGGCAGTGTTTTGCAGAGGTATCAAAAAGCTTTGGTAGAAGAGGTAAGAAGTACCTTTGCTAAATGCTTTCAGCACTGGAAAAGCTAAAAATCTGCTCTCCAGAAGTGTCTTTGTCAGACACACGGTGGAATTACTCAGCAGAAGAAAGGGCAGGCAGTGAAGTCTCCTTTTTTTAAAGGAGAGCACAAAAATCAAACGACAAAGGTCAAACAGAAAACTGAAAACCTGTGGGGGAGGGCACCATTCAATATTGTGGCAGTAACAATAAAAATGCAATTTTGCTGAGGGCATGGGGTGTACACTGGGAAGAACAGAGCCTCCTCTTGCTCAGTCCCCTACCAGCTAAATAAATCAGCCTGAGCATGGATAGCACTCTTGCAAAGTGAAAAGTGCAAATTGAGAAAAGGAATAATCAAGCCTATAAAGAAACATTTCTGCATTTTTAGCTTTCTTGTTGTTGTTTTGCTTTTTCTGCTTCCATTTTCCAGCTTTCTAATTTGAATTGGATGGGAAAGATTTGCCTTCCCCCCACTCCCTGCCATCACTCCTTTTACACCTTCTTTTTCCATTTTGTGAGTGAGAAAAAATTCCTGGCAGTGAAATCTTCCAGAAATTCTACCCAAATTGCCGTTGAATGGAGAGTAATCAAAGCCTCCTGACTGCACAGTCGGTGCAATGATCAGCATTCATTTATCACCACTGCCCCAGCAGTTCCATCCCAGCCCAGGCTCCCACTGTTTCCATGCAAACAAGGTACATCCATCTCACACCACGACAGCTTTCCTGGGAGAGCTGAATGATCCCTATTCCCTCTCCTTGCCTGTTCTGCAGCGTTGTTGACTTGGGAAGAGTAATTTTGGGTTGAAACCAGTGGCAAGGAAGGTGAAATTGGGGTCCTGGGCAGGCTGCAATTCAAAACGAACTGAAGGGAAAGAGATGCCCTCTCCTCATTCCCTCCTCTGGGATGCTGGCATGTTGGCAAAGAGCTCCTCTAAAGGGGAACTTCCAGATGGATATAGCTCAGGGGATCTCCCTGCAAATTATCTTGCTCCTGTGGTCTGTTCTTAAAAGTTTTCACACCATTTCCGAGAGATACACCACCTTTCAGTTGCAGGCACTGAGCTGTTGGTTGCATATGCAATAAAGGGGACACAAATACATTACTTGGGACTTGCTTCATTTTACATCCACAGAATCAAGTAAATCAAGCTGTTCTTTGAAAGGTGCTTCCTAAACGAGGTTTCAGAGTGATTTTAAGAATACAAGAGGAGAAAAAAGGGCTTCTGTGGACCAGCAGAAAGACACATCTGATTATGGGAATCCACACTGCAGTCCTTGCAGCTTCCTCTTAACCAGGTTTGTTTAGGATTTGAACTAATTAACTACCAATTCAGCAGAGCGCTTAAGCGTGCAAGTAGTCCCATTAACATCAGCAGGATTAGCCGGATATTCAAAGTTAAGTGTGCATTTAAGTGCTTTGGCCGATCAGAGCTGGCTTCGGGCACCTTCCCACAGCGGTTCCTGCTCGGATGCTTGGGGATCCTGGGGAATTCTTCAGCAAGGGCTTCAGGCACTCTGCACACACAGCATGACCCCAGGATCCCATTTTACTGATGGAGAAGTAGGGAATAAAGGACAAAAAAAAGAATCTCAGTAATGTGCTGAGTCTCACCAGCACTTGGTGGCTGAGTCAGGAATGTTCAGACCATGGTTCACTCCTTACAGTGATGCCAGCACTGTGTTTTCTCAGGCTGCCATTAATGAGAACAGCAGCTCCAGCATTCTCCACACAAATATAACATTCTTGGGATTAGGGACTAGCAAAGTATGGCTGGGGTGAGAAGGCAGGCACACAACCTATGGACAATGCAGAACTGTCCTCCTTAGCCAGCCCAGGGCAGCAGATGTAGGAACACTCTCCATGTCTGGGAAGCTTTGGCTTTCTGTTCTCTTCCTTGGATCTCCTGGTTCCTCATTCCAGTCCCTGCCACACTCTTCTGAAGAGCTCAGGGCAGTCTGTAGGGAATGGCCTGTGAAAGTTGTGAAACCCCAACACAACAGGACCAAGGCACATCCATCATGCTGCTCCACACAAGATGTTTCTAATGATGCTGTTTGCTAATACATTTATTGAGTCCTGAACCTAAATGCACTTATTATTCCAGGCTTAATGCTAGTGCCACGACTGGAATCAATAGGAAATCTTTCCTCAGCTTTAATGAATGCAGGACCATGCACCCTCTCTGTAGCGATGCTTTGGAAAATTATAGGTGTGCTGAGGTGAGAAACAACAGATGAGAGTCTGCCCACAGCAGCAGGAAATCCATCATTGACAACCTTGAGAAGGTAAACAGTAGGAGAGTGCTGGGAAATCTAGGGATTTGGGCTGCTGAAAGGAAAGAGAAAGCAAGCTTCCAACCAAGTGGGTTCTATTAAAAGCATTTGCTGTGAGGAGGAAGGAGCAGAGGAGATGTGAAATGTGACAAATTGAAAAATATCCCATTAAGCATGGAACCTTGAAAAGGATTTTCCAGCAAAGGGATGAAGTAAGTGTTTCAGAAAATGAACTGATATGAATTCTGAGTCTTGTCTCCAACTGGCTAAACGTAACATCATTTATTGCCACTTTATATTTGTGTTCGAGCTCTATGGTTTTCCCTGAAGAAATGAGTAATAATATTTAACATAACTGGCATTGTGAAAACTTTAAATTATTCATTTGGAAAAGGACATGTAGCCCTGCTGTAATTCCCACTCCACTGCCACGGTGCATGTAATGTATTGTGGTTCAGGTGCTGCAAAGCACAAACCATAAAAATTTAAAATACTACTTCCTGGGATTATTAATAATGAAGAGTCTCTCAGCTGGAGTGGCTGTCAGGCTGACAGAACAGATAAACAAAATGTGTAGCTGCTACCAAGGAGAAAGGTTCCTTCCAAGTTCAAAGCTGGACTTTGTAGTCCCACAAAATGGTTCTACCACCCCCAGGTGGGTTCTAACACCCACTTCCAGGTGGATTAGTCATGCTCACTTTTAAAGGAAAATGAGACTCAGCTTCATTCCTTCCCAAACCTTCCTTCATTCCTTGCAGAGAGAGAAGGGAAAATACCAACTTCTCACTGGCACCAATGTGGTGTTTTCCTCTGCCTTTGTTACCCAGCTGAGCACCAGNATTCCTTGCAGAGAGAGAAGGGAAAATATCAACTTCTCACTGGCACCAATGTGGTGTTTTCCTCTGCCTTTGTTACCCAGCTGAGCAGGACCTCAGGGTGCAGCAAAGGGTGAGCCCAGCCTAAACCTGGCACTAAACCTGCTGGGACTGGGGCAGCTTCTCTCTTCACATGCTCCAAGCCAAGCCATGGCCAAAATTCACCTGCACACAGAATTCTCCAGCCTAATCCTCACACAGAGCCAGCTCCAAAGAGCAAATGAGATGTGCACATTGCCAACAGCAGCTGGAGTTAAAATACTTAGCACTAAAAGAAGAGAGGAAAAGAGATGGAAAAATCATGTTTCAGGGCTTAAAACAATCTCTTTCCTTGCAGGCTCAGGATGAAACATTGATAGGCATGAGCAGTTCCATGCAGCATCTCCTGTACCTCCTCCTGACTGTTGCCCTGGCTACTGCAAGAAACAGGGCATGCTGGATAAAGTGGACTAATCTCAGACTACCTGGCAATCCCCATGCTGCAAATTCCCAGATTTTCAGAGAATTAGGTCTTTAAAACTTCCCCAAATGATTATGGCTACATCCCATCCCAGGGGAATGGCAGCTGTGCTCCCAAATCTACAGGATGGACACATCTCAGCAGGCAGACTTCCCAAAGGTGAGTATTAAAATTGGCATTTGGGATGTAATTAATGTCATTATTTGAATACATGAAGTGACTGAAATATCAAACAGAAAAAAAAAAAAAGAAAGAAAAAAATAAGAAAAAGATGCCCTGGATCAAATCCATAGTCCATGGAGAAAGCCAGGGTCAGGACTCTGCTTTTTTGACCCTGTGTCATCTCATGTAATGGGTGTTGTGCTGGAAATGAGTTTCATAGAGGGTGGTAGGAAAAAGGTGGTCTCCTGAATCAGTGCCAGGAGGATATTCCAGGCATAAGGAACATCACAAAAGGACAAAGACGGCGAATGCAATCAGCCCTGGCATCACCAGTGAAAGGCAGCACAGAAGGCAGAGGCTGCACTGGGAGCTGGAAGCAGCTGAGGAGGGAAAGGCACAGCTCCAAGAACAAAAGTAGCTTGGAATTTATTCAGCCAAGTCTCCCTAAAAATCCCTAGGTGCCCATAACCACCAGGAAGCCACAGCAGGCTGTGAAGGGGTGAGAAAAATTGATTTCATAGGTTCATTCTGGAGAGGGTTGAGCAAAGCAGACAAAGGACTCAATCTGTAGTGAGGGCAAATGGGCCAGGGTAAATTAGCAGAGCTCCACTGATTTCCTCTGAAGTGCCCTGATTTACAGCAGCCAAGATTCCTTCCCAGTTCTCCTTCCTAGACCAGTAAGGAACTGGTATGTGGGGTTCACTTCACAGTCTCGTGGAGGAACTTCCACCCTCAGCAATGAGCATTCATGGTAGAGAACAGAACAGACTGCAAGAGGCTCAGCCAAGCCTCCAAAGCCGGCCACACTTCCCTGTGTCCATTCCTGCTGTTTCTACAGAATGCAGCTCCAGCATTGCAGTGCAGACATAGCTGGGCTCAAGAGAGGTAATGGAGCTCACCAAACCAGGCAGATTTAAAGCCCCTAATTCAGGCACTGATGGCAGTGCAGTTAAGGAGGGAGATTTCTGCCCAGGCTACACAAATCCCGGGATGTTTGTGGTGAAGCTCTGCAGCAGCAGCAGCTCTGTGGATGATGGGAGGCTGCTGGAAGCTGCTCCAGGTCCCTGTGAGCCTGGATCCAGCACACCCTGGATCACCGGTGAGTGGAGGGGTTGGTGTGTGAGGGGAAGGCCAACAGCAGTGACATCCAAACAGGAGCAGGAGCTGCCAAGAACCACAAGCAGAGCCGTCCAAAATGTGCAACCAACATTAAAAAGGTTTCCCCCGAAACACTGCTCTGCCAGAGTGCCATGCTGCAAAGGCTGATCACAGCCTGGTGAGCAGAGGTGGTGGTCACCTTCTAACACACACTGAGGGCAAATGGATTGGCACAGGGTGGGAGGGGGACAATGGCACAGGAGAAGGAGGCTCAGACTTTGGTATTTGTGGGGTGTAGGCAGAGTATTCCAAGTGGAGAAAGGAAAGGATGGGGAAAGGCAAGACAGCCTGCCTGTTCCTTTATATTTGCAATGCTGTCTTTTGATTCCCTTCCTTTATTTCATTCATGCTTTCCTTCGCTTTGTGCCCTCCTCCTCCCTTTTCCTCTTCCTCCCTCCCCCTGCCCCATTATATCCCTTCCCCATCCCTCCTTTTGCCATTTGCTCCATCCCACCAGCCTCTCCAGCAGAAGAGCAGGAGCCTGTCCCTGCTGCATCCAGAGCTCCTGCAGCTTCCCAGGCCAGGAATGCTGAGCTGCACCACGAGCAGCAGCTCCCCAGCCCAGCTCCAGGCTGCACGGAGGGCAGGCTCACACTGATATTCCAGCACACAGCTCCAAGCAGCCCCCAAGGTACAGGGGCACTCATCCAGCTACTCTTAATTATTCCTGCTCAGCTGGCCAGGACCAAACGTTATTTTCTGTTAAACCAACAGGGACAGGCTGTGAACGCAGGGGGCCCTTCTGATTTCCAGGAACTCTCTGTAAATACCCGGCCTCAGCCACTCGGAGAGGGATGTGGCCAAGGGGCAGGAGCACACGGTGGAAAAGCATTTGAACAGAGCTGTTACATCTATTTTTTGCTTTCTTGGGTTGGTGGCAGGAGTTTGCCACTAGAGAAATTAATTCTCGAGCCTCCTCATGCATTCAAAATAAAGAACAATGGACCACATGATAAGCCTTCTGCAGCCTTCACCACAAAAGAGATGCTGGATGTTTTTTTGCAGCCTGACAAGAGCTTTCATGCACTTTTGTATTATGCAAAATTAGGATTTTACTGCCAGCACGGAGGTATTTCCTGCTGGATTATACTGAAGCAAGCTCAGAGACCAAGGAGTCCCCAGTTGTTGGTCTCATTTAAAATTTCAGTGAACAGAATGGTCCCTGAAAAGCTGCACATCTTCCAGCATTATCATTGCAGAGACACAATTACAGCTGAAGCTGTTTGTCTACGCCTCAGAAAACAAGGCAACAGCTCCTCTTTTCCCCTTTGGTCCTGAAAGATGAAAGACTTCTGTTGGGTTTTTTTTTTTTGCTTTTTGAATCAGAAGAAATGAAATTCAGAGACATAAAAAGCCAGGTCAAGGGCTTGTCAGTGTTGATGGGGCTATTATTGCTGTTACAAGGATGGATTTCACAAAAAAAGGCCATGCAAAAATGATTTAAGAGCACCTGTCTCTGCCTTCTGCTCCAGCAAGAGGACAGGGGACAAGGGAAATGCCTGAAGATAGTCAGTAAATATAAATGCACAGCAGGCTTAGCACCTTAAGGGGAGAATTACTCTGTCCTGGGTACATTTGTCCCCTTGCAGCCACACAAGTGCTGACAGAAGGACGAGAATGCTGATGCTGCAGGAGGAACAGCACAAAGAGGGGACATCCTCCTTTGGTGGGAAAAGAAAGAAGACATTCCAGTGGGCTGCAATTTTTAAAAAAAGGTACCCAAATTGAAATCCTGCCTGCTTTTTCCAGCAGCGTGAAGGTGGAAGTCAGAGGGAGCTACTAAGCTCTCAGTGCTTTGAAACACAAGCCTGTAAGGAAAGCACCCCCAAAAGGACAGACAATTTAAGCACATCTTTAAGAAAGTGCTTTCCTCCCTCAACCACCACTCCCACAGGATTTCCTCAAGGAACTATCTGAAAAGAGATGGACTTCAAGGATTACATCACATCAGCAAAAGCCTCATTTTTATATTCTATCTCTGCACCCTTTCTCTGAAAGAGGAGCCAGACACAGAGAACACTTGGGAGGAGATGATGGAAACTCTGGTGAAACATCTGCATAGGTTAATGCTGACAGTCACCTTAAGTGACTCTCAAGTGATTCAGTTACAAAAATATCCTTAAAATGAAGAAAAAAGTCGGGCATTTAAGGTCCTTAAATCCACAATTTGGAGCTTCCATAGGCTTTGTGGGCTGCTTTTAAGGACCCAGCAAACAACAGGTTGGATTTTCTTCAATTTGCATGCAGGAATCTAAGACTCAAACGAAAAATAGAAGCCTATAAATGAAGGAAACTTGCAAATATACACCAGGGGAAGGCATTATTGTAGTGGCAGCAGGTGGGCTGCCCAGCACAGACCTTGTACACTCTTGGATCGCTGTCCAAAGCTGTTACTCCTCCTCCTTTACCAGCCAGAGTAAGGACAGAATGCTGAGCTGCTGAGCAGCATCCAAACCTCCTTGCCCTGGTTTGATGCACCCTGGATGGCCCCAAGGTCAGATCCAGGTCGAAAGCTCTGAGTCTCATACAGGAAAAATCACTCTAACAGCGAAGGGAAGCCCAGAAAGGAGAACACTTAGCAGGATTGGGGTTTTTTTAGGTTTCCCTCACAGGAGGCTGCCAGGACAATGGCCAGGCGTTGGTGGAGGGTGCGATGGCAGGAGCTGGCCGGCAGCGTTGCCTCCCTGTGGCTGCTGCCAGCACGATGGGGCTGCAGTGCAGGAAAGACCCCCACAGCACTTCGGCTCTGCTGGCTCCTGCAGCATCCCAACCAAGAGGCACAGAAACACCCTGCCTGATGATCTCGCTCTCCCGGGAAAAAAAATCAACTGCTCGCATATTTTAGGAAAAGACGGGGAAAAAAAATGTCAATTTTAGGTGTCTTTTTAACCCAGCCTGCTGACAGCAAGGTAAGCCCAAACAAGAATACACCCTGAAAGACCTGAAATCCATGTCCACTCCTCCTCAGGGGCACAGCCTGGCTGAATTCAGCGGCAGCTCTGCTTTCTGAAGTACAAAGCTACAATTTTCCCCTCTCACTTAACCTCTGCCCAAGCTTTTCACCTGAGGCTCCGCTCCTTATTAGCAGGTCTTTCAAGAGCCCCTCTGCCCCGGGCTGAGCTCACCCCACCAGAACCCGTTCTACAAAGAGCAAACGAAACAGGTTGTGAATTATTTTGCTTTTATCATAAATAACCTCTCCTCCTGGGGAAGGGATTTCCAGCCCGTTAACTGCGGGCCTGCTGCACGGAGGAAATGAACCACAGCCTGCAGAAATCAATAGCTCTGACTCTAATGAGTTCTGAATCACGCTCAGCACGCCCGGAGATACATCCCACACTTCCAGCAAAGAAATATATGGATGTCAGTGGATGCATTGACAGTAATATATGCTAATGAAGGTAATGTAACCTAACAACACGTGAATTATTGATGTAGGCATGTTTAAACAGAAAAATCGGCAAGGAATCACACCACACCAATACACGGCAGTGTTTGTTCACCAACAGGCAATGGTGGTCCCGAGAACACTCATTACCACCTGATTAGCTTGAAAAGATCTTTGTCGGGTAATCCGTGTCTCACCTGATCCACAAGTCATTCACCTTTCACATCATGGAGCAATGGGTGATCTCAAAGCCATCTGTACTGGTATCAGAGAAGCTACTTTTACACACTTACTGTTTCCTCTGAGGTTTTCAGACATTGATGATAAATCACACTGCGTTGCCTGAATTATTTTTGCTTTCTCTTATTTATCAGTCACAGACAAGGGCTGGTTTAGCTTCTCATTCACAACAATTCCCAGAAGTCTAACTCTCCCGAATGCAGCAAAGTTGCTCCTGGTTGCCATGAGGCACATGGAGAATGGAACCAGCTCCTTTGTCTGGCACAGCTCTGGTTCCCAGGATGTCAAGGCAGTTGACTCAGCTCTATTCTAAAATAAACACAGTTTGTCTACCTAGACAGGTTTATTACATCCATCATCATGTTCTCCTAATGTATTTAGGGGAAATTCATCTTGTACCACGGTAAACACAGGATATATGTTCTATAATAATCAGTGTTAATTTTGCTGTTATTCCATTATCCTATGAGATCTAATCATTCTGTCTGTGCTTTGGGGTGGGCTGGCTCCACCTCTGTGGTATCTGGGAACTACATTGCAGACAGGCTTTGTTTTGGTGAGGGCTGTTTGGGGAATACAGATTTTTACAGTCTCATCATGTCCTCACCGGGTTATACTGATATGCATCATCCCCACACGGATGTAGACAAAAGATTTCCCAGTACACACTGCATCCAAAAAAATCCCAACACAACCCGCAGCCAGTCACACATTCCTGGGGATTTTAGTGCTGCATTCAGGTGGGACAGAGTTGAGAGGGCAGGGGAGAACAATGTCCCCTGGCCGGGGCAGTCCCTGGGTTGTCCCCCAGGAACTCAGCCACTCTCCTCACAGAAACCAGCATCCTCGGTGCCCAAATAAGCTTTGCAAAGCCACGGAGAAGAAAACAGAGCTTAAGTGAGATAATTAAAACAGCTGCTTATTTCGGAGGAGTTATCACATTACTTCCTCTCAAAGCAGGCCATCAATCTTACTGACAACAGCACATTGCAAGCTGCTCCTCAGTTTCCCCAGCGCTTGCAGCAGAAACACACCAAGCTTTTTCCAGCTGCATTTATGAATATTTGGGGTTCTTTTTTGAGGAGAGAAGGCACTGGGGGACAGCCGCGTGCTTATTTGCCACGTTAAAACAGATAAACACACTATGAGCGATAACCCCTTTTTATTTATTGAATAAATATGCCACAGTTCCCATCGCCAGAGCCCAGTGCCAGCCGAGGGGCACGTACATGTGTGCAGCCATGCAGGAGCACATCCTAATTTTGTTTTACCTTTTCCGGAGCCGGGAACTGCAGGTGATTTACTTCCAAAGGCGTGATCAAAGGAACTGTCTGAAAACCATCTTCGTTGGATGGCTGCTTGTTGTTCTTCTCGTTCAAATTACTCCCCAGCTTCACCATCCTGGCACCTTGCTTTCCAGACCTGAAACGGGGGACAGGAGCGATGTGACAGGGGCAGCGGGAAGGGGGAGATCCCTGCCTTGCCCTGCTCGGTTTGGGTTGAGCTGTCGGTCCCTGGGGCTCGGGCAATGCGACTTCACTTCACCAATGCGTTTGCCTCATGCAGACACCCCACAGACACGCTCTGAACCCCACCAACAGCCTTTAAACCCCTCGCTGTGAGCTCAAACACGGCGGGTCCCAAAGGGAGCCGCCAGCACCACCAGGACTGCCACCAGCGCGGCTGGGAGAGCCACCAGCATCCCCGGGAATGTCACCAGCATCTCCGGGACCGCGACGAGCAGCGCCGGGAATGTCACCAGCCTGCCCGGGAATGCCACCAGCATCCCCGGGAGCGCCACCAGCATCCCCGGGAATGTCACCAGCATCCCCGGGACCGCGACGAGCAGCGCCGGGAATGTCACCAGCATCCCCGGGAATGTCACCAGCATCCCTGGGAACGCGACGAGCAGCGCCGGGAATGTCACCAGCAT
>VZRZ01001704.1:138300-152825 GCA_013398175.1 Climacteris rufus | reverse complement strand
CCTTGGACACTTCCAGGGATGGGGCAGCCACAGCTTCTCGGGGAAACCTGTGCCAGGGCCTCCCCTCCCTCACAGGGAAGGATTTCTTGCCTATATCCAACCTAAATTTCCCCTCTTTCAGAGTGAAACCATTCCCCTTGTCCTGTCACTCCAGTTCCTGAGGCACAGTCCCTCTCCCTCTTCCTTGCAGCCCCTTCAGACACTGGAAGGGGCTGTGAGGTCTCCACACAACCTTCTCTTCTCCAGGCTGGGCAGCCCCAGCTTTCCCAGCCTAGCTCCATAGGGGAGGTTCCCCAATCCCCTTTTCAACTCTGTGGCCCTGTCACGGCTCCCTGGTGCCCACTCAAATACCTGAACAGAGGCTGGAGCCAGCTGGGGGTCCATCTCTTCTCCCAGGTAACAAGAACAGCACAAGAGGAAATGGCCTCAAGTTGCACCAAGGCAGGTCAAGTTGGATATTAGGAAGAATTTCTTCACTGAAAGTGTGGTTAGGCATTGGAAGAGGCTGCCCAGGGCAGTGGTGGAATCAACATCCCTGGAATTGTTCAATGTGGCACTTACGGTTTAGCAGGGGACCTGGCAGTGCTGAGTTAATGGTTGGACTCGATGACCTTGGAGGTTTTCTCCACCCTTAATGATTCTGTGATTTTCAAATGCTGTGATGGCAGGACAGGACCAAGCCCTGCTTGGCTTTGTACTGGGCTCTGCTCCTACTACCAGCAGCCAGACTGGTGTCACATCAGCACCACACATGGTCCCACCACCAGCATCACCACAGCCACAGCATCACCAAAACCACAGCATCACAACCACAGCACCACCACAACCACAGCATCACCACAGCCACAGCATCACCAAAACCACAGCATCACAACCACAGCACCACCACAACCACAGCATCACCACAACCACAGCAGCACCACAGCCACCAGCATCACCAAAACCACAGCATCACAACCACAGCACAACCACAACCACAGCATCACCAAAACCACAGCATCACAACCACAGCACCACCACAACCACAGCATCACCAAAACCACAGCATCACAACCACAGCACCACCACAGCCACAGCACCACCACAGCCACAACATCACCACAACCACAGCAACACCACAGCCACCAGCCCCTGCAACAGGAGGCTGAGCATTTCCCTTGAAGACAGAGGATACTTTGGGATGACTTTAGCCTGATTTGTTTATAAATTTAGAATTTGCCTCCCGAGCTTGCAACTTGGCATTTTTCACAAGACCTAAATATACTCCTCTAAGGCGTGAACTGTTTCCATAATAAAGGCTTTCAGAAGGGACTTGTGAAAGCTCGTTTAAAGATGTTTTGGCAGAGCGAGGGGAAGTGCTGAATGCAGTGGTAGAGCTTGTTCACACTACAGAGGGAAGAGCTGAGAACAAGAGAGCAGAGAAGGGCAGCTGAAACTACCTGCTACTAACATCACCTTACACGGCCCATTAGAGATCCTGTTTCCAACAGTTTCCCCAGTTTTTCATGCTTGGGTTGAAATTTGTCACATTTTTGGATAAGGCCAAAACTCTACAGTAAATTTATCCCAGAGAGTTTTTCTGGGTTTAAGAATAAAGTAGTGCCATATTAAATTACTGCAATTTAATGTTTTAATATTGCAGTAATGCCAGAAATCACCCATGCCCACCTGGGGTAGGATCTGTGCAGATATACAGCAAGTTATACACCCTGCAAAATCCTTCTCTTGTGTCTCTGTGATAGTTTGGCTCAGGATGATTACTGGGACCTTCAAAATGTGGAGGCTGTAGGACAATCCAAGGGCACACACTTTGCAGACAATGACAGAAGCTCAGTCTCATCCCAGCTCCAGAGCCAAAGGAACCTCTGGAGCCCATCCAGTGCCTAAGGCAGGCACAGCAAGAGCAGGATGCTCAGGGCTGTTTCCACTTGGGTTTTGAGTCACTCTTGTGGACAGAGAAACAAATGCTCTGGGAAACCTTTCCCAGTGTTTAGTCACCCTTACAGTAAAATAGTTTTTCTCACGTTTAAATGAAATTTCCTGTGTTTCAGTTTGGGCCCTTTGTCCCTTTTCCTGTCACTGGGCAGCAGTGAGAAAAGGCTTCTCCAGCCTGAACAATCCCAACTCCATCAGCCTCTCCCAGAGGGGCAGATGCTCCAAACAAGACATTGCAATTGCAGCAACCCTTTCCCCAAGTTTCAATATATTACAGTTTATATCAGTGAAGTGATTGGACCATCCAAAGAGATCTATAGTTACCTTCCACCGAATGTATGGATTTGAACAGCTTCTCTGTCAGCAAAATGGCTGTTTTCAACAGAGAAACTAGGAAATACTATTAAATAATGTAAAGGAAAACATTGCCACTCCAGAAAAATGGCATTGTGGTTATTCACCTTTATCTGTGTTACCAGCTTGAGGCCTCTGTCAAAAAGCAAGGTGTGTCTTTCATAGCTTGCAAATGCATCCTGGGATCTAAAATCAGTTTCATCCACATCAACACTGGCAATGAATATCCTGCTTACCCAAAATATTACATTAATGACACCTAAGCAGATGCTCTGACTTAAGGGAGGTCTTGAGCAACACTTTACAAACACAGTGATGTGAAATCTCCAGTCACCCGTGCAAACCTATGGAGACTGGGGTTGCATCATGAAACAATGGGGTTGCAGTAAGGTTTACCTGCATGTTCCACACCTCTGCGCAGGTGAGCACACTGATACACTCACAGAGTTCAATATATTAAACTTTTGTTGGTTGTACTTCAATACTCTTCATAGCAACAAAGCTAAGGGGCAGTGAGGGGAATCCCCTTCCTTCTTGTGCATTTTACCACCTTTCCTGTAGCTGCAAATCCACTGATAAGTAAACAGAGCTAAACTCTGCTGGAGATATTCCAGGTGACCCAGAGAATGCAGCTCAGCATGGCCAGCACTCGAGCACTGGCACTTGGAGCCACTTTTCCACCACCAGCCTTCTAGTTCTGAGTGCCAGCAGCAAGAACCTGCGAAAAATAAGCAGATGCTGCTTCTACCTTTTGACTTTTCAGGGTAGAAGCACATTTTAAGCAACATTTTTCAGTGGCACCATCTGAGAATTTTGGCAGTGTGGTGGAGAGAGATGAGCAGAGAGATACAAAGCCTCCCTTGGAATTACATCCAGTACCTTCCATTTCCTCCA
Source organism: Climacteris rufus (assembly GCA_013398175.1). Taxonomy (NCBI): domain Eukaryota; kingdom Metazoa; phylum Chordata; class Aves; order Passeriformes; family Climacteridae; genus Climacteris; species Climacteris rufus. The sequence continues at coordinate 149,642 of VZRZ01001704.1, read as the reverse complement.
CAAGACTGAACAAGCCCTGTGACTACTCAAGGTCACTATGGCCCATTTCAGTTTGAAAATGACTTTTTGCAAAATCCCTCTCTCACAAACAAACGAACAAACAAACTACCAGGAGTAAATATACATAGCAGGATGCTTCATGGCAAAAATAAATGCCTGAAGTTGCCAGCAAGATCCCACAAGTGAACATTCTGTAGGGACAACATTAAAGCAAGCCCAACAGAGCATGAGAAATCAGAGTAACACACAGATTTTCTTACAGAGCCAATACAGAGTCTGACATTTCCGCCCACACAGCACAGCTCAGTGACAGGCAATAAGACACAGCAGCAATATGAGCAACAAGAGACTCCAGAGGAATAAACAATATATTTCTTCTGTCAACAAAAATATATGGCTCTCTTTATTCCTTTAATAAGTCTCCCACAATATATTAATGTCTTGTGTGGCAGGGGGGCTGCAGGGGTGGCTTTTGTGAGAAGCTGCTGGAAGCTTCCCCCATTCCCTACAGAGTGGCTCCAAGGGGGCAACACCTCTGGAAAAGAGATTTAAGAAGGGGGGGAGAAACTGTAGAGCTGCAGCCAGGAAAGAGGAGCAAGGCTGTGTGAGAGGAACAGCTCTGCAGACACCCAGGATGGTGAAGGAGGGGCAGGAGATGCTCCAGGTGCCAGAGCTCAGATTCCCCTGCAGCCTGAGGTGAAGCCCATGTGAAGCTGAGCCCAGGAGGGGAACATTTCACTGTATTGCAAATTCTGCAACTTGTAAACAAAACATCAGTCACAGCAGAGTTCAGCCCCTCCCCACTTCAAGCCTGAACACATAAATCAATTTCTCTTCTTAATGAATATTATTTTACTCACTTGCTTCTTGATCTATGAGACACTTATTGTCTCACTTCATAAAAAGGGTTTCCTGCACACCAAGCATTTTTCCCTAGAATGTTCCTGCTCATTATTATAAGAAACAATATTTTTATCTGTTTTCATATATTGAAAATCTGGGACCAGGCTTTCAATGAAAGCATTGGAAAATGTGTGAACAGGAAGTAGGAATTATTAAGAAGAGAAACTACGAAACTTACAGGCATTAAGTGAGGACAAAGTGCCAGGAAGTCATGACAGGGCAATTCTAGGAGTAACATCATCCACCTCAGACTGTTCGACCAAAAGTCTCAAACATCCACCTGAGTTCATTTCAGAATTAGTCCAGTAAAGTGGTGAAAACCAGTACAGTGTTCTTTTCCTTGGGAGATCACTCCACAGACAACTTAGCACCATACTCAAAATGTTTTGCCCTTTTTTCAGTTGAGGAAATTTAAAATACAAGGGGGTATAAAAAGTGACCACGTCCTTTTAAGCTGGGGTTAACTACTCACAGTCACTGCTGTGAGGAGCTCATCCATTCCACAGAATTCCATCAGCACCACTGACTCCCTGTCACACACACATTAGGAACAAGAAAACAATCATAGCGCAGAACAGGAAAAAAAAAATAGCAGCCACATCAGTTTATTATTCATTTCAAAATACAGGAGATTACAAAGATTCTGGAAGAGAGGGAACATTTGTCAGTGCCATCCTGAGCGTTCCTGCACAGCTCTTTCAATCTGCCTCTGTTCCTCCTCAAACAGGACTGGCAGGAGTGCAATAAATCTCACACATTCCCAGCACGAAGGGATCTTGTCATGACCCCTGGGAGATGACACAAATCAGATTTGTTCACAGCCCAGCCCAGCAACATCCACAGCTTGGCTGAGCCACTCGGGTGAGACACAAAGTGGGGTCCAAATTTAGAGAAAGAAGGAGGCCCTCCCTTAATCTGCTCTGTATCTTCAACACAAGAGACACAACAAAGCCCAGCCTAAGAGGTGCCACAGTCAAAGGGAGGTCAAAGCACTCAGCATCTTCCAGGAGGTGTTCACCCTCCCTGGATCCAGGCACACTCCCTTTTTCCTTAGGGGCCTCCATAACTTGTCTCCCAGCAAAATGAAACTGCAGCTACACATATTAATTTTCACTAGGCAGAAGCTTTCCAACGTGAATTTTTCTACCTCAGATCAGAGGGTCCTGATGCTGCCACTAAGGAGTGAGAAACTCCTTGTGAATATTTATTAAAAATCCACTGTGGCTGTAATATACTTAAATAAAATTTGCTCTTTTCCTCCACTATAGTAAAACTCCACTTAAGCCATAAGTTCTCCTGCTAGTTCAGTTTGCTGAAAAGCCCATGTTAAACCCATCCAAGTATGGCTGCTTTGGTTTTTATGCAAATTCCTACCATTAGAGTTATATAAGTGCTTATGCAATGAAAATCAACATAATACACAAACCTGCCCATGTCACTGGGAATTACTTACAAGAGCTATAAATCAAAGTTGCACCCTGTTTTGCTTTATATTTAAGGACCTACTGCACACACAAAATGTCATATATGCACAAAATTTGCTTTCAGTCACTTTCCCCACCCAAAGAAAAAGAAAACTACAATTCAGCCATCTGCTGAAGGCTATTCCTTGGTCAGAGTCCATGCAAAATTGTATTAGAAGCTTTGAAGTTAAAACATGAACACTGCCTACCAGGGAGGGCCCTAAAGACAAAGACATTTACTGGATGTGAATGTTCAGTGAAGACAAAGGTCACCTTCCACTTTCCCGAAATCAGACCATGTTGGAAACTCCACATCCTGCTCTCAGGTTTTGCTTCAGAGCTGAAATCTTCTCGTGGAAGGAATCAGCAGTGAAATATTATTAACCTTGGTGATTGATTGTGTTGTAATGGCCAAGATATGATAACCTCAGAGGCCATGGGAGTGCAGAAGCTCAGCTGGTGGGACACAGGAATCTGATTCATCCCAACTCCAGAGCAGATGGGGCACGAGCAGAAGAGCTGCCCAGCAAACCAAGCCTCCAGCCTGCAGGAAATGAGGTTTTATCTGAACTGGTGGCTTTGATCCAAATCAAGCAGGAAACAAACCCTTTTGAAAATGCCCACAGACTGGAAATTCCCAGAAAGGTCACTTCAGAAACATCTAAACACTTCCAAAACACAATTCCCAAGTTGCCGAGGCTGCGGCTGATGGGTGACATCGTCTCTGGCAGCAGCAGCAGCATCTGCAAACCCCAGCTCCACACAGTAGCTGGGGGAGCTCCCCAGGCTCCTGTGCAGCCTGGATGCTGAGGACACCCTGGGAAGGCTGCCCAGAGTCACAGCTCCACGTCAGGGAGTGCAGGAGCTCTGGCAGTCCAGCTTCAGCCAAGCCTCTTTGTGCTTCCAGACAAAGCAATGTGGAGCCCAGGCTCCCCGGATTTCCTTGTTTTCAGCTTCACAGCCAGTGGGAAGTGGTAGCCCAAGGCCACCAGCTGGAGTTTCAAGCCCCCAAGCCCTGGACAGTCCATTGGACAGAGAACTCCAAGATGGAGTTGTCTGGGCTGAGCTGCCAAGAATGCTCCAGCAAGCAGGAGAGCTCAGTTTGGGAAGAGCTCCCCAAAAGGGATAACTGCAACCAAAACATTTCAGGGTGTGCTATTTCCAGCGAAACTTTGTTTGACCAATAAATCTCCAGCTAGCGTGGAATAGTGATATAAACCCCAAAGGCCTTACTCTGCAGTGTTTACCTTCATCCAAAGTCATTTGTATTTATGACACACAGGGAAAAGAGCTTATCCAGACCAGTTCTGGATGCTGAGACAAGTGGCTGACACCATTATTTACAGATAACAGGAATTCAGCAGCAATGCCTTTGGCTACTCTGTGTGCCCTGGTTGCTCCCTCCCACCACAAAGAACCTCCTCAGATCTCTTGGCAGCTGTTCACAGAGATGAAAAAATGTCAAACTTTTAGAATAAGCTGGAGTTTGTGTTCTGTACAGAAAGGCAAATTATGCACTGAGAGCAAGGCAAAGCGAAGACAAAGCCTGACCTCTGTATTTGCACATCTGCTTCAGTTCACACTCCAAGGGAGATGTGTTATTAAAAACTTCAGGTAACTGCTCTGCAGTTTGAAGAATGTGAAGGAACAGCAGTGCTGCCCAGGAGCCACAGCAGGACAGTATGACACTTGCTTTTGGTTCTGCAGTGATGATTAAGGACTTCAGAGGAGAATCATCCTTTTTCTGGATCTCTCCAGTGCCCTGAGGTTCCCTTATTTACTTTTGACTCCTTTTAACAAAGAGGGTTTCAGTAAAGTTTTTCATGTTTGTCCAACCCTTTTTCTCCTTGTTGAGCATCTTACTGACTTGGAACATGTAAGGTATTTTAATGCAACACTACAATTAATTTTCTTTTGCAGTTTACAGCTAAATGGTCATATGGATTAAATAAAGAATGCACAGAGATCTGGGTGGATGGGATGGTGGTCTGGTTTGTAGAGCTTGAGCTGAGTGCTTCTCCAGACCCTTTTTTCAGCAGTTTAACTGCTCTGACTACCCTTGTTCCCAACTGCACCTTTGAAATGTGGTCACTGCAGCAGAAAGCTGAACTTCATCACCCAAAAAGTGAACCTGAATCAGCATTTTTCCCCACTGCAACAGCTGTTCTGGCCCAAAGTGATGTGAAATGTAAGAGCATTTTCAAAGTACTGCCAAATGAAAGTCCTTGATTAGTAGATCCCAACCAATTAATTATATCCTCATCACCATATAGACCTTTTAGACTGCAAGAGGTATATAGGGATGATTTAGGGCCATACTTACCTTCTATAATTCCTTTTAAAATAGTCCCCCAGACAGAGGTCTGTATTCATCCAAAGAATCTTAATGTGTTGGCTAAACTTCATTCAGAGATTTAGGTTAATGCACCTCATCTATCCTGTTAAAGCAGCAATTATGCATCTGGAAGAAAAATGTTTCCAGGGCCCCTTAAGTCTGTGCCAGTAAAGTACCAACTGCAGCTGCAGTTTACAAGAAAAGAAACATTAGAGCAGCAACTCTACAATTTACAGACCAGAATTATAAACTAAATACTCCCCATGCAAACATTTCCTTCACAGAGCTGTGGGGACAGGGAGATCCTCTCATTTAGTCAAAAAAAAAAAAAAACCAAACCCACCAAAACCCCACGTGTGACTCAAAACATGTGTTTTGAAAATACCAAAGAACGATGACATTTTTGCTCTGCCAGAAAAATGATCATGTCTTGATTGAATACTTTGCCTTCTCATTTCCTTTTCCAAGCTGAAATGTCAACTATTTTAAGTAAAATCAGAATATTACTCAACCACAAATCAGAAGGGAACCTTGATGCTGCAGCTGTCCCCAAAAAGGCACATTCCAGTTCCACACTTGCAGTTTCACTGTGAAGAAAACAGAGATAAATCCTCTCCAAATGCTTTGCTGCCTAATGACACAATCACCAGCATGTTATTAAAGCTCAGCACTCTGACACTGCAGTCATTATATCTGCAAACACCAAGACATTATGCCAGGAGAAAACAATCCTTTTATTGAAACCAAGGACGTGCAATTGTGACAGGTGAATGTTTTACTCCAGAGATGAACTCCATATACATAACTATTTTTATGCAGTTTTCATGTTCCTTTTACACAATTTGCTGGTTTAAAAGGCTTTAACAGTCAATCAAGAGTTCAAGTATTAAGCTGCAGAACAGAAGAAAATGATATTGTGTTATTGAAGTCAGGCAGATAAACAACACCTTCTGATTATGATGGTACCATTATGTGCCTCATGATGAACAGAGAGAGGAAACATTCACCTGGTTTCATATTCAAAATACTTGCTGAGATTCATGTATAAATGGATGAATGAACAGAGAGGGTTATTGTGTAATATTTTAATATAATAAAGGCAAATTTATTCAAATCAGTAAGAAAAGAAAGTGGGCTTTATGTCTTGTGTGGAGTTCTGCCTTACTGAATTTGTGTTTATTATTCTGACAAGCTACAAAAATAAAAGATATAAATACAGAGACAACACTAAATGTGTATCTCTTCTTTTGCAAGCAAACTGTCACAATATTATGCTCATTAAAAAGCTTTCTAAAACTAATAGCTCAGTGAAACACCAGACTTAATGGCTTGAGATAAATATCTTGCAACAGAGCTGTTTAAGCCACTGTAAAAACAAACCTCTTAAACAGCAGAAGCACAAACACCAAGCAAACAACAGAGAACCTGTGTTCACTGAAGTCACTTTGCAGCCTTGCCACTGACTTCAGGAAGAACTAGATCAAAATAAAAGCTTTCACTGCTTTTATATTTCCTCTTGGGCTGAATCTTCCTTTATTTTCTTGCTACACCCAGCCAAAGATGGACTCATCCTAGAGAAGAAAAATTATAAAAGTGAATTGGTACATTCCCATTAATATAAAAGTCTCTGTATAAAGTGGGACAAATAAAGATGGTTCAGATCCTTCAGATTTTACTTCAGACCACCATGGAAAGATTTAGCTCAAGAAGGAGGCAAAATCCAGATCCCTTTGCCTTGGCAAAGCACAGAGCCCTCCCTGTGAGGATGGAGCCCAAACACCACTGAAACCTTGAACAAATTTGAGCTCAGTGTCAGTGACACTCTATATATAACTGGCACTTATTATAATAGCACTAAACAAGATCAACTTTTTAATATTATTAATTTGCTAATTATTTTAGCATTGGTTTGGCCATTAAGGGACTGTGTACATACCCTGTCCAGGTATGCCCCATTCTGGGACCTTTGGATGCTGCCAGAGCCTGCAGGAGAACATCAGGTGGAGAAAAATCATCATTTGCAGTCACATGGAATCTAATCTTAATTGCAACATTCCAAGGAATAAATAGGTACCGTTAAAATTCAAGTAGACTTTTGTTCTCTCAAGAAAACTATTTATAGAGGCAATAAAATGCAGCATTAATTTTCTAGCTTTATTAATCTAGTAAAAAAATATATTACAAATGAACCCAGTTTATTCAGATTTGTTGATCCATATCTAAATATCTGCTAGAATTATTTCATGTGCTTCTTGATTAATGAAAAATTCAAATCAATAGGAGACTTATCTCCTGGATTTGATGTTGTACAAAATCTGCTAATTAGAAAGAAGGTCTTAGAATTGATGGTTTTCACTGAAATAGGGCTTAATAGTAGATTCTCAATTAAAGCTCCTGAAAAGGGGGTACAATTACAGTGAAGGACAGAGTAAGTGGGAAAGGGAGGGGTTGGTTGGTTGGTGGGATTTTTAAGTTACTGGAAATGATATATAAAGAAAATGCTCTCCCTCCAAAAAGAAATGAGTGCCTAAAAGGGAACAGGCCCTGTCCATAAATCCAAGGTTAAGCAGCACATGGTGTATCCACAACAAACAGAAAAGCAGACGTCATGGTAAGATGGCAATTCCACACAGAAAATCATATATAAGCAGAATTTTGGGGTTTTTCTTTTACAATAACTTGAATTTTTGGAGGCAATAACCTACTAAAGATGTCTCCTCCTTTTACCTTGGCCCTTGTTCTCCTTTTATTCAAAAGCAAACAACATAAATATGGGAAGATTTTCTTTTAATTCACTGTCCATATCATGGCTGTGTGTGTCTCACACAGAGATACACATCCAACACAGCACTAACAGCTGTGCACAAACACTTCTGCAATGGAGCATGGCACAGTTTCCATCTGAGGAGAGATTCTGTAGCCTGGAACTTCTCAGCACAGAATTATGAATCTCAGCTGATACAGAGAATATGAATAGCACATAATGAACACCAAGCATGTCATAATTCCAGGATTAATCAGGAATTGGGTTAAAAGCCAACAGAAGAAGTGGTTTTCCACACAATGCAGAATATTTGCAAAATAATTGCAGAGTATTTGGTTGAAGCACATTGTGGAATTTCTTCTCCTATTCCAACAACATCCACTGGAGGTTGCAGGGGACAATCACTGGGCTGGAGATCTCTGTTCTGAACCAGAATTGCACTTCTTTTGTTCTCATTAAGAAGATTTTTGAGGGAGTATTTTCTTGTCACATAGGTGGAAATCTAATCCAACATTTTACAGAACAAGCCACTGGCAGGAATGACCCTGCATTTTGGGATGTACCCTAACATGCCTCCATGTGGAAAACTTCACCAGCACCAATGCAAGCAAAGCAGAAATGTTGTCATTTTTTAACTTGCCTGGGAGCTCTTCATGCATTAGTATTTTCTTTTTCCTAATAATTCATCCAACGGGGAGGCCAGAAATTCCAATTCCATTTGTAAGCACACACTGTATTATCTTAAATTGTGCAGCAACTACAATGTCTCTAATTGAAATTGGCTCAATGCAGAGCACCAGTTTTAATTCCCAAGTCATTTTCCAGTAATGAAAGAGCTGCATTCAGGGCACAGTGTGAGAACATGTTCAATGGTTTTGTTAAATTGTGTTACAGCAACCTTTGGGGAGCATCTAATTTATTTATTGTCTGTATGAAATCAAGCACAATTTTCCTACGTGAAAAAATAAATTATTATTCATACAAATACTGCCTTGGACCCATTTGTGAATAAGTTTAATTACACATTTCAAATGTTCAGAAAAACTTGCAGATGTTTAATGTGCATGTCTTTAATGTCAGGCTGCAGCAAATGCTTCCACCATCCTTCCTCCAAATTGATACAGGCAAGACCCTCAATGAAACAAAAGGGTTTTTTTTTCAGAAAAGGCCTAAGGTATGGAATGAATTCCATTTGTGAGTTGCAAAATCTACCACCCAAAACAGCTGAATGGGCCTTAAACCTTGGCATCTTCACCTATATTAATAATTTGTTGTCTCTAATAAAATAAAACATTATCAGTTCATTTCCTACCTTCTCCATCAAACTGAGTGCAGGCCAACAGGCGACTTCTGAACCTTGCATTTTCTTCAAGCATTTTTGAAATCACTTTCCAGACCTTGTGCCAGACTTTGGGCTGAAAGACAGAATGTGAAGCATTAAAACAACTGTAGGCAGAACTTTGAATTCTCCACAATGCCTATGAAGTCCATCTGGGGTTTTTTTTTTGTTTTGTTGGGGACTAGAAAGGAGGAAAAGAAGGGATAAATATGTGGGATATACTGCAAGAATCATCTCTATTTAAAAGTCAAAACCATAAATTCCTCTACAATTTTTCACATGAGATCTCCTCCTCCATGCTTGCCTAAAACTCTTGTGTTTATCCAGCACTTGTGAAGTGCCCTTCTAGATAAGGAAAGCTTATGAAAAACATGTGTAGAGCCACCAGGCTCTCTTCAAAGTCATTCAAAATGGGGGGAAAAGAAATATTTATTTTTCCAGGAACAAAAACTTTGCCATGTGGTCCCTCAGCAGCTGCATAACTCAGGCCTCAAACTCAGATTTCAGAAGGGCAATGGTGTTGCCTATTTCATATCCAATCTATAGTAATCTGTTTTCTAGATGTTGAAAACCTTTATTTTAGAGGCATAAAGCCCTGTCTGTAGTGAGCACATTTTAGACTTGTGCACTGAAAAGATTAAATTGGAGCTGTGGACAAAGGCATTCAGGCAGAGGTGGCCTAACAAACAGAAATGGCTGTTGACACGCTGATGTTTGGACTTTTGCTGGACCTCATCTGAGAAACTTGTTTAAATCTAAAGATAATTCCTTTCTCGTGGACATTGATTGCTAAAACATATTAGATATTCCTCATTGTTTTTGAGGACTATTCAATACACCAGGAGAGCAATATTCCAGGATGTTATTAGCTGTTCCTCTGCAGTTGGTAGCATTTTGCTGTTTTTAAATCAAGTATCTCTGACATGACTCTATTCTAGTCTAGCTGATTGCTTGTACTTCACACATTACAAAATCTCATAACGAGTTACTGTTTAATAAATGTCCCTCTTAAAATTTCAAGCATTTGTCCAACTACTGAACAGGAACAGAAATACATCTGTGAAGCAGAAAGTAATTCTGCATTGCTACAAGGATGGTGTTAATAGCTCTGATTCCTGCTTTTGCTTATTTGTAACCCCTGGGATTTCTTTGTTTAAAACATGAGAGGAAGAGGAGCTGCAGAACTTTTTCCTGCTGGGTTTCACCCCCAAGGTGTGCAGCACCCTGGCCCCAGTCCAGCAAAGCATTTCAGTACAGGCTTTAAGTCAACACCATGCTCTCATTTTTCAAGGTAAGCACACACTTAAGTGCTTTATTGAATAAGAGCCAGAATTTTAAAGCCTCCAGAGAGGGAAGATAATACCATTTTTTCTTTTCTGTAAGTAAGGTTTTCAGTAACAGGCTACCAATTCCATCTTTTAATCTCCCTCATGCTCTCTCACACACAGAACAAGCAGCTTTCTCAAATGCCAAGGCAGCTAATTGAGCTCCCACACTTTATACCTTTTTCTTCTTTCGTTTAATGGCTTTATCATCATTTCTTGAAGGGATGGGAAAGTCAAAGGTGTCAGCCTTAGCCTCTCGGGGGTCACCTAGAAAGAGAATTTATAAAGCATTTTTCAAGGATTTACAAGATATTCCCGAGGAAGCTGTTGATCACTGGCACAGGGTGCCCAGAGAAGCTGTGGCTGCCCCAGCCCTGGAAGTGTCCAAGGCCAGGATGGACGGGGCTGGGAGCAGCCTGGGACAGTGGAAGGTGTCCTTGTCTACGGCAGGGGGTGGGACTGGATGAGCTTTAAGGTCCCTCCCAACCCAAACCATTCTGTAATTCTATGATCTTCCAAAAGGATCGATATTTCTGCGCCCAGCAGGTTACAGGATCTCAATCCTTACATCCTGCAGATTGTCCCCTTCTTCTTTACTCCATTATAACCATGGGGCAAGTGGGGGTCTCTCAAATGCCACAAAACAGATTTCAAAACCGCCCAGCACCCACAAATTAATACAACAGGCTGCTGAGCAATACAAAGGAGATTTTAATTCCCTCTTTTTCCCAGAACTGGACACAGCAATCGAGGTATGGCCTCACCAGGGGACGAATCACCCCCCTGGTCCTGATGGCCACACGATTCCTGGTACCGACAATTAAGACAATCCTTGAGCCACCTGCAGCCCTCAGAGCGCACAGCGAGGGAAGGGACAGCCCAGCCCTGGGGAAGGGGGTCCCCACACAGTGGAGCTGCCCCGGGCTCTCACGTACCGGGAGCGCGGCCGCCGGGTCCCGCCTCGCCGCCTCTCTCCGCCCGCCTCCCGCTGCCAGCCGGCCGGAGGCTGGGCCCGGCCCGCAGCTCCGGAGATACCCTCGGGCCCCCGGTCCGGCCCGGGGCGCTCTGCCCGGAGCTCTGCCCGGAGCTCTGCCCGCAGCCCCGGCCCAGGCGGATCACGGAGCCGCAGCGGTGCGAGCCGAAGCTGCTCACGTACACGAGCGGCATGGGCGGGCGGGCGCGGCGGCCGCGCTCCATCTGCGGGGAACGGGGC
>VZRZ01001704.1:112290-138226 GCA_013398175.1 Climacteris rufus | reverse complement strand
CCGGGACTGAGGGGAACCGGGGCTGAAGCTCAGTGAGGGGCACCGGGGCTGAGGGGAACCGGGGACTGAGGGGAACCGGGGACTGAAAGGAACCCGGGACTGAAGGGAACCCGGGACTGAGGGGAACCAACCCGGGACTGAGGGGAACCGGGGACTGTGGCTCAGTGAGGGGCACCGGGAGCTGAGAGGAGCCGGAGTTGAGGAGGCGGCAAGGGGAGCCGAGGCTGAGGGCAGCCGGGACTGAGGGGGCGGCCAGGGGAGCCAGGGGTCGGTGAGGGGAGCCGGGGCTGAGGGGAACCAGGGGTCGGTGAGGGGAGCCGGGGCTGAGGGGAACCAGGGGTCGGTGAGGGGAGCCGGGGCTGAGGGTCTGGATGTCCCCCTGCCCCTGGGGTAGCGCTAGGGTTTAGCACTCAGCTCTGCTGCCTGCAGCTACGTGTTGATGTATTCTCTGCAAGTTATTGATCAATTCTTGCCAGGGCTAAGGGCTGGAGGATGGTTGACGTTTGTCACTACAGCAGAGGAACCAGCGACACCTCTTTGGTGCGGGTGCTGCTGCAGTGCCTGCACTGGGACAATGAATTGCACTCCCAACAGACCATCTGCTCCAGCATCTTGCTGAACAGTAAGGAAACATTAAATACCTCTTGTCGTTTTGTCCTTTGTCATCAGTCCAGCCCATGCAGGTGCTCAGCAGAGACGTGTCCCAGTGCAGCCATGGGTTTGTTGGATGTGGACAGTGACAACTGGAGTTCTCAAACCACTGAAGAGCAGAAGTCATGGAATCATAGAATGGTTTGGGTTGGAAGGGACCTCAAAGATCCTCCAGTTCCACCCCTCCAGGCTACCTTCCACTAGACCAGGTTGCTCCAAGCCTTGTCCAACCTGGCCTTGAACACTTACAGGGATGGGACAGCCTGTGCCTCACCACCCTCACAGGGAAGAACTTACATCAAGTCTCACTGATGTTTTCTTTGTCACTAAAATACTGCTCTGGATTATTTCCCAGAGGTTCAGCATATTTGGCACAGGACTGCAAATTAGAAATAAAAAATGCTATGAAAATACCTTTTTTTTTTCCTAGTTGTTTTAGCAGCATCAGCAGAATGAATGGTGTTGACCATGTGTTGCCCTTGGGAGTGGATGCAAAGGGACCACGAAGCAAACCATGGTCATTCCAGGCTTTGAGGAGGCTGAGGGTCCCTGTGTGTGTCCAGGGAAGGGAGCAGGGCTGGGGAAGGGGCTGGAGCACCAGGAGAGGCTGAGGGAGCTCAACCTGGAGAAAAGGGGGCTCAGGGGGCCCTGCTGGCTCTGCACAGCTCCTGCCAGGAGGGGCAGCCAGGGGGGTCGGGCTCTGCTCCCAGGGAACAGGGACAGGAGCAGAGGGAACGGCCTCAGGCTGGGCCAGGGGAGGCTCAGCTTGGACAGCAGCAGGAATTTCCCCATGGAAAGGGTGCTCAGGCATGGGAAGGGGCTGGAGTGCCCATCCCCGGAGGTGTCCAGGGAAGGCCTGGCCGTGGCACTCAGGGCTCTGGGCTGGGGATGAGGCGGGGATGAGGCACAGGCTGGACTCGGTGGTCTCGCAGCTCTTTCCCCCTCAGCGTTCCCCATCCGTGTCCCGGCGCTGCAGCGCGGGCGGGCCCCGCCAGGTGGCGGCCGCTGCCGCGGAACCCGCCCAGCCCCGGCCCCGCCAGGAGAGGCCGGGCCCTGCAGCTGGGACTGAGGGGAACAACTCGCCCAGGCAGGGCCTGACACTTCGGCAGTCATTTCCCAGTTACAAAGAGCATCTCCTACTAAAAAAGGCTGTAGATATCACACAATCACCGAGTCGGGAGCCTCGAGATTAACTGTGACCTCAGACATTGTGTGACCTCCTATATCAGGGCAAGGTTCTTCCCCCAGAGGGTGCTGGGCACTGCCCAGGCTTTCCAGGGAATGGTCCCAGCCCCAAGGCTGCCAGAGCTCCAGGAGCGTTTGGATGGTGCATCCATCCCCAGGGTGGGGTTGCTGGGGTGTCTGTGCAGGGCCAGGGGTTGGATTGGATGATCTGGTGGGTCCCTGCCAGCTCAGGGTATTCCGTGATTCTACAATTCTCAATTCCAACCTTCCCCAAACCCAAACTCCCTCCTCCTCTGCCAAGACCTGCGCTAACCAACTGTCCCAGCAAGTTCAATTTGGGATATTAAATGCAGAGAGAGGCAGCCCAAAAGCTTGATTAAAAACTGGTCCTGGCATACCAACTTCCCCAGGTCCATCAACCACAAAGCCCTGGTAAAGAAATCCCTCCTTTAGCTGCAGTGCAGTGCACGCCACAAAGCCCCACTGAATACTCACACACAGACCAAAAGAGCCCCGTGTTCATTCCATGACTGGCTCTGCATTGTGCAGAACACTCGCTGCTGTCTCTGCCAGGGCAGAGCTGCCTGTGCCAGCTGGCAGCTGCTTCCTTCCTCCGGCCTCCTCAGGGCACCGCGCCTGCCAAGGCAGTGGTTTCTCAGCACCTGTACTCATGGAAATGCTTCCACCCTGCTAATGCAGACACACAGACCTCGTGGGGCACATTTTGTCCACTTTTCCCAACAGCACATTCCCAGGACTTTGATCTCAAATGCCGATTCAGCCCAGATCCCTTTTGGGATCTGTTGGTACTCAGAAAAATCAATGCCACCTAAGATCTATCTGCAGATCTGTTAAGTTCAGCTATTTTAGCTGCACACTGCTCTGCATGCACCTTTCCACACGTGTGAACTGACTACCAGCTGGCCACTATCTCTGCATTAATCACTCTTAGCAAACATCTCAGCTTTTCACCACAGCTGCAAGTGTCTGGTTAAAAATAGCCCAGATTCCAGCTCTCAGCCTGCACCTCACCGTGCCTTTGCTTTGTGTCCCACTGTCAGCTCCTCCAGCTCTCAACTCGCCTCGGTTCCTGAATTCCATTGTTTCAGTTTTGCTTTGGCCAACATCATCTGTGAGCCCTGAATCCTGTGAAAATGAGGCAGGTTTTGGTGCCTGCAGCTGATGCCAAGGGGAAGGAAGGAAGGAGCCACTGGGACATTGCTGCATGCACAGCGATTCCCTGGAAAAAAACCACCCTGCTGCTGCTGCTGGAGATTTGTTTTTCTCTGAGCATTCTTTGCGATGGAGTTAAAGTACTCACATGATTCAACAGAATTCCTGGAATCACAGAATGGGTTGTGTGGGACATTAAAGCTCATCTCATTCCATGCCCTGCCATGGCCAGGACACTTTCCACTATCCCAGTTGCTCCAGCCTGGCCTGGGACACTTCCAGGGATGAGGCAGCCACAGCTTCTCTGGGCACCCTGTGCCAGGGCCTCCCCACCCTCACAGGGAACAATTCCTTCCATCCATCTCACCTAAACTTACCCTAAAATTCAACATAACTCAGGCAAGGCCGTTGCTCATTAACTGTTCCATTATCCTGATCAACTGCAAAGGGTGAATACATCTGAAATGAATAACACTGTGAACAGGGAAAAGTGTGCTTATTCTTACAACAGCTACACTGAAACCTTGTTAATTATACCCTCAGCAGTAGCACAAACAATTATTCTATCACCTTCATTTTCACAGAGTATTTAATAAGAGTCACTGGAGTGAGGGATTTCATTATAATGTGGTTACTGTACAAAAGACATTGGGGACCATTTATTAGTGTAACCAGGAATCATTATAAAAACAAGTCACCACTTCTTGAATTTGCCTTCAGCTTCTTCTTACTTGTAAAATTTCACCATTTACTGTGGCTCTCAGTTAATTGTGTGAGTAATAATGGGGCAGCAGAGAGAGAAGATGGCCATGTGCCCTTGGAACACACCTGCATTTCACAGCCACGAACGTGCTCATCTCCCACTGCTTTACAAACCTCACACGTGGGAATCTCTTCCTCCACACCACTCATAAGGACAGGCCTGTTCTCCCATCTCTTCATGCTGTGCATAAAAACATTTAGCAGACTATAAACTAAGTTTGTTACAGAAAAGTCTGAGCCTCCCTCTGAGAGATTTCCAAATCACCAAGAAGATCCATAGGCTTTATAACAAAACCCAAGTCAAGGAGATCAAAACCCTTGGCTTAGCGGAACTTTGTGTTACAGCATTTCAACAGATTGCCAATTGGAAATAAAACTATGGGGAAAACTCAAAGAGACAAAGTGAGCCCTGAGATTACACCAGAATTAAACAGCCTGATTTCCAGGAAAGGCTGCCAGTCAAGTGGATAAAGCAAAAGGCAGGCAGGCACCTCATTTGCTCTGATTTCATTTTTCCAAATGAAAACTGAAATAACAAGTGTGCAAGTTCTCTGTATTTAGTGATTACTTCCTTTGGTTCCAAATCAGAGACAGGAAAGCTTTATCAAATTTTAGGCTGCAGAGACTCTGATATTAAATATTAGAAGCCACTCCTGCTATTCTGGGGAATGTGCAGTTGGACCCTACATGAACACAGAGCTGAGGAAGTTCAGCCCTACCTACCACAACCAACCTCCAGATGCTGAAAGAATCCTGTTTCAGAGCAGAATGTAAAGAAGCAAAAATCACTGCATCACCCCCAAATTCAGCATTAATGTAGATTTCCCAAGACTATCCAGGCACAGAGCTCACATTTTCTTACCTCTCCTTTGAGATCTAACAGGATCCCAGGTCAAAGTGTGACCACCAACACACCAGGCTGGAGGAGTCCCCATCCCTGGAGGTGCCCAAGGAATTCCTGGATGTGGCACTCAGGGCTCTGGGCTGGGGACAGGGTGGGGATGGGCACAGCTTGAACTCAGTGACCCTGGAGATCTTTTCCAACCCAAAAGATTCTGGGATCCTCAGCAATAAGGCCACCCTCTAATGGTACTGGGGCCTTTGAGAACTGCTCCAGACACTGAGCTTTCCCTCCCTTCCTCAGAGACACCAGGGTGCTGCCAGCAAAGGAGCAGAGCAGGGCTCTGTCTCCATGGATTGCTCTCTCTGCAGAGAAAATTGAAGCAGTCACTGCTTTGTTCTCCCTCACATTCCTCCAAAGACATTCCCTGTAAAAGCAACGCTTGAGCAAATTTCCTTGCCACTGACTGAAGGGCTGGGCTGATTTTGCCAGCGTGTACAGAGCAACATCTGTCTGTGCACAGCTGGCCCACTGCAGCAGAGCTGGGGGCTACTGCCTACTGCTTACAAGGAGAATGCCTCAAAAACCTAAGGAATCACATTGAAACTCAGAAACACTTGGCATGAACGTGCTCCCAACCCAACCCAGCACGGGGCACGAGCTTAAAGCCACAAGCACTGTCTTGCAAAGTGACACTTGGCCAAACTGACAACTTAATGCCTAGCAAGGCCTAAGCAATCCCTAAGCAAACTGATCCTGGTCCATGAGTCAGCAGCAATGTCAGATGGTGATTTACACCGAGCAAACATTTCTTTCAAGCCTTGGGTTGGAAAAGGCTGGCAGAGACTTTATTTTTTTTAATGCATTGCTCTCCTTCCACAGATTTGAGATCTGGGCTAAGTTACTGAGGCACACAGTGTGTGTCCACTGCACAGACCCCAGCACTCTGCCATTTCAAACCACTGTTAGTCACTCCCATGAAAAGCAAAGCAACTCAACCTGCTGTAGTTTTGGGATAAAAAAATACCACGTAGCTGAGAGCAATAAAACCACGTCCCTTTTCAACATTAAGAACAATGCAAATCCAAAAATGTGTCCTCACAGTTCTCCTCGACCTGAGCTGTGTTCAGCAGATTTAATCTCAGGATTCATGTTTCATCAAAGTTAAATTTCAGGAAGGAAACTGCAATTAAACACAGACTTAGTACATCTCTATATTTCATATATACCAGGAGGACTGAGAACTCTGGACCAGCAAATTTTGTGGAGGAACCTTAACAGAACATGGTCTCCCACGCTCCATATACAAAGTGATTGAGGGAGCTTCCCTCAGTGATAGATGCATTCAAATAAATCAACATTTAGTATCACATTGTCTCTCTGACAAGCCCTACAAGAAGTCAGGAAATTATAGTTCCTGTGTCATGAAAGCAGGTGATATCTGATGGCATCCATCAGAGCATCAGATTCAGGAAGACTTTCAGTGATGTATTCAGAGCACTGATTCACCCCCTTCAGTTTCTCTGAGTGCACAGACAGCTGCGAGGATATTCTTATCCCACAGGCTGTTTTTCATTCTGACAAACTGAATCAGCTCATTGCACACAGAGGAAGGGATGTCAGTGCTTCTCCTCAGCTACCCTTTCTGAGGCTGTGGCTCGTCCCACATTTCCTGGAGGCCGCTCTGTGCGTTTTGGGTGCAGCAGCTGGAGCATCAGGACTGTGCAGAAACTGTGACAGCACCCTGAGAGCTCAGAGCCTGGCGTGGAGCTCCAGCTCAGCCTTTAAATCCGAGGAGAAGGGCTCCATCACCCCACCCAAGGCGGCTCCCTCGGTGCTCGGGAATGTGACAGCTCCTTCGAGAGAGCTCCCGGTGACTGTGCTGGGGGCAGCTCCTGCTGGAAGAAAAGAGCTGCAAATTCTGGAATTCCACCCAGCAGGGCCTACCTCCATCTTCTGGAGTCTGCCTGTAGCATTGATTTGCGCCTTCGGTGCCAAGTGAAACCCCAAAGGGATTTGTTAGGTCACCTGTCCTAAAAAGTTACCAGCAAATCAGGATCAGCCCATCACTCCCAACAGTGATTGTATGGAGCTTTGAATGCTCCAGACCTTCCCCTTATTGATTTAAATGATTTAGACTCTGCCTATGTGAGAAAATTTCATTTATTAAACATTTGCAAAGTATTTTGCAATCTTCAGAATGGGAGAATTTTAGAATGAATTTACACCCCTCCAGCTGTAAATCAGATGTTGGATCCTGATAAACTCTCTTTGAACTGGAATCAGTCAGGGAGTGCCTTGTTTGTGAAGGACATTGCTGATTCCACCCCACAGCATCTAAAGCCTTAAACCCTCCGTGTTCCAGGACCAAATTTGAAGTCTGTCACACGTGTCAAAAGACATGAACAGGTAAGTAAGCACAGGTTGTCTAAAAGACCATTTGCACTTGAAAACAATGCCAAGAACACGTTAACCCCTCGGAGAGGCTGAACTGTGGCTATTTCCTAACAATCCCCATGCAGAGAGAGAACAGAGGGATGAAGTTTCCCAGCCAAGTCACACGCCAGGACTGGTCAATAGTGCCTGGTGCTGCTTGGCTGGCACTGAGCACCGAGGAATTCCTGACTCCCTGGGCAGGCAAGGCACCTCCAGTCACTCCAATCCTGACCCAAAGCATCCAAACTTTCTGTTTAAACACTCAGTTAAGGGAATTGGAAATACCTGCATGGAGTCACCAGCAAAACTTCGCATTCTTGTTAAAAATTTTCCAAAGGGATGAGCTGCTACACGTGCTCCAGGTAAAGGCAATGGCAAGTGAAGTGATCAGCACCAGCAGAACTAATCCCATCAGAGCCCCAGGATCTGCATTTCCTGCAGCTCCCACACAAAGGAATGAGACTCACCATTTATTGAACATTTACACCACAATTCCTTCGGTGATGGCACAGGAGATGAGAGGCAAAACTCTGGAATTCTTGAAAGTTCTTTAAAATGCCAGGTGTCTTCCTTCTGTTACTGTCAGATCACAACCGTGGGACAATTAAAAAACAACCTTTGCCCAGTCTGGGTCTCTCTGTCCCAGCTGCACGGTGGTTTCTGACAGGCTAAAAGAGCTGGGATTGTTCAGCCTGGAAAAGAGAAGGATTTGGGGTGACCCAACTGGGGCCTTCCAGTACCAGAAGGAAAGGTGGAGATCATTTACAAGGGGTGACAGGACAAAGGGG
Organism: Climacteris rufus; assembly: GCA_013398175.1. NCBI lineage: Eukaryota > Metazoa > Chordata > Aves > Passeriformes > Climacteridae > Climacteris > Climacteris rufus. Next base: position 130,390 of record VZRZ01001704.1, on the reverse strand, counting down.
AACGGCTCCAAACTGACAGAGAGCAGGCTTAGATGGGATATTGGGAAAAAAATGTTCCCTGTGAAGTGGGGAAGCCCTGGCACAGGGTGCCCAGAGAAGCTGTGGCTGCCCCTGGATCCCTGGCAGTGCCCAAGGCCAGGCTGGATGGGCTTGGAGCACCCTGGGACAGTGGAAGGTGTCCCTGCCATGGCAGGGGTGGCACTGGATGATTTTTAAGGTCCCTTCCAGCCCAAACCATTCTGGGCTTACCTGGGCCTCAGTGGTTCTCTCCTCACCTGCTGCATCTTCAGCTCCCCAAGGAAACTTTGCTGCACTTGTGAGCAGAGCAGGGCAGAACTTCCCCCAAAGCCCTTCCCACCCCACACAGCCCAACAAAACCCCCTCCCCAAGCCCCACGAGCTTCAGCCACCAAGGAACAAGTTCCTACAGGAAGCTCGAAATGAAAAGGTTAAGGAGAAACACTGAGTTAAAAGTTTTATTCATTCAACATCTCACATTACAAATATTTAAAAATTATATGCATACTGGTATAAATAGTCATTTGCAAACTATTTAATAACATTAATTTTCACTAGCACTTCAACAAATGAACTCTTTAAAAAAAGTAACTTGTGTTATATAACTTAGAGTAGAACATACAAAAATATGAACTTAAACGTGAAAATGACTTTAATAAAAAATGAATTACCCTTATTTAAAATGCTATAATAAATACTACAACCTCCCCATACACAGTAAAAACTATATGGAAATTCAGCCAAGTAGTACAATTAACTGACATACTTAAATAACTTTTCCTTCTGATAATATGAGCAATACATTGGGGGAAAAACATATTAGGGATTAGTAAAAACTAGACACCCACTTGCTAAAAGTTTCACTTCCAAAAAATATAACAAAAAAATCTGATGAAAATTATAAAAACTAATTATACTTTAAAATTTAAAAATATAAAAAATAAAACAGTTGAATACAATATTGTCCCAATTCTTACAATGCTATCACAGTAGCTTTAAAATAAGATAATAAAATAAAGCAAATGACCAAAACCTTTTATTCCATTTTTTTTAAAAATAATCTCAAATTTACATTAGTAGAAAGATTGATTTCTGATTCTTTTCTTTAGAAACACCAGCAAGAAAGAGAATTTACTAGAACAGTAGAAAATGACATTTTTAAATGTCTGCAATTAAAAACAAAGAATTACACTGCAAAGATCTTCCAGAAGTCTGAAATAGGTATTGCACATAACTTGAAGTTAACTTGCCACAATTCATCACATTCAAGTTTTAAATCACCTTTGAACAGAAGGTTTTAACTCTTCAAAAACACAAGGGGTGAATTATCAAGTCTTTCCAACAGCATCCTTATAAAACGCTAAATTCAGTCACTGCAAGGTTGAAATTTGCATTCTGCAGAGGTCTGTGTATGGAGAAGTAGAGACTATACCAAAAAGCACGGGGCAGTGGGGTTCCTTTACATATAAAATAATCAGAAACACTTTTATTTTACATTGCAAAAATAACCATGGAATTACTCTGTGACTGCCCTGGGCACCCCCCCACCCGCTGCTCATTAAGGACAGCCCACCCTGGGCCCTAATTACACCTTCATTAGCCCGGGGCTACACGGTAACCCCAGAGCTCCAAGCCCAGGGCATCAGGAGGAGCTGTCACCTCTACTGAAGCACAGAGTAATGGAGAGAATTGTTTATGCCCTGTAAATCGAAGTGTAACCAAAGATCTGTAAACACGCTTGTCACACAATCACGAGTGAATATTAGTAGAATAACAATTTCTTACATTAGTCATGCATACTAACATTACATGCCTGCCACCTAGCAGGCTCTCTTTTATTCTTTAAATATAATTTAAAAGAGCAGACACGTTTCTGCATCAAACACCTAACATCGATTCTTTATTAATAATAAAAATGGCTAAACATTCACCAAAAACGTCTGCATTTGTGTATAATTTTTAAAAACTCAGTAAGAAGCGGTAGACAATTTTGATGGTTCTTGACTTTTAAATTTCTACACTATATTTATGCATTTAAATTTCATGGGTCTAAAGACAAGTGTCATTTGTCACTTTCATGCTTTTTTCTTCTTTAATTCTCAACTTTACATATACTATTTCTTAAATTATATGTACACCAAATACCTGGTGCTGGGCTAAGATGTTTAAGCAACATGCTTTCTTTTCTCTGCAGATTCTAAAATAGCATTGCCAGTGCACAACATCCATAATTCAAAATGTATGCAGAGCACTGAAATGTATAAAAAGCAGAATATAAGAAAATAAAATTTATTAAAATTATTTATATTAAAAAATGAAGTATATGAAGATCTCTCAGTAATAAAAGTACAAAAAGCTACTCTTTGCAATATGAAAAATTGAGGTATTGCATAAAGAGATATCCCGTCAGTGAAAAGTGTGCCTAAAAATGCTCACTGTTGGAAAAACAAGATATACAAAAGTAGTGCATAACAAATATACATTATGTGCATGACAAAATAAGTTAGCTACAAAAACACTGTACCGAAATTCAGCAGGTCATGTACAAAGGGAAAAAATTATTATTCAAAGCTAGTTCTCAAACAGTGTTATTTCTTGTAATGGAAACCCACCTCACCTGTTTGCTGGGTAGGATCGGCACAATAGCACACCCCAAGCCACCTACAAGCATTAAAAAAATTAAAGGAACATTCCAACTATAATTATGTACTTCAGAGAAAAAAAAGTCCCTGACAATCTACACAAGAGCACTCTGCATTTGCATTACTGTTGTCAATATTTTCAGGGATTTCAGTAAAAGCAGCTCCCTTGCTATACTTGACTTATAGACAGCAAATGTCTCCATTTTGACCTTTGGAACTTGGTAAGGTTTCAGTTCATTAAAGCCTGTATTGAACATAAAAACTGCTTCTCATAAAGATAATTGGGGCTGGGGGAAGGGGATGAGGGGGGCTGACAAGGGCTCTGAAGGGAGCAGATGTTTTCCAAGCAGTGCCAGGGCAAATCTTTGGTTTGGGAGACTCTCAGGTGGTCCCAGGCCCCTGGGGCCGGGCAGAGATTGCCACGAAATCACTTTGTTTGCACACTGCTACATCCTTGTTGGAGAAGTTGGCCAGGGCATTTAGTTCAAAAGTACTAAAAATAATTTTCAGAACTACTCCTTCATTCACCTGTTTCAAACTAAACCCTCTGCACCCGCTCGTCAGCGTTCAGTTCACACGTCCTGGGTTGGTGCTTCTCAAGGTAGGACTGAGTTCCAATAAAGCCAGCGTTAATTAGCAATGTTGGCACTTCAAACACCTGCCTGTCTTTATCTCCCCACAGTTAGTTCTGAAGAGCTGCAATCTCACTTGGGATTCTTTCTACAGGAAGAGTAAGAAAGGCATCTGCACACTTGCACCGTTCCGTGCACAAATCCGGCAAACAGTGCAAAACAAGATTTGGAAACTCCTTGGGCTCGTGCCTTCTGTTACACTGAAATTTGAGGGGATTGAAAACTGACTTTACAGCCAAGATGGGAAACCACTAAGCAGCCAATTTGAGTTTGTGTGCCACAATGGAATATCAAAACTCCAGTAAAAATCAGTGATAGCCTTGAGGTATCTTCAGGTTTTCTACTTTTTCACGTCAAAATGGAGAGCAAAGGCTGGCCCCTGATGAATGTTAGTATATTACGATATAGAGTTATATATAGCCATCAAAAATAAAATCTATATATTTATCCTTCAGGAGAGGAAATGCCAGTTCACTAGTTGTCATTACTCTAGCTTTGGTAGGATATCTAGGGCTGTAACCAGACAATTGAGTTCTCTTAAAGAAAAGAAAGTGCACTCCCCCCTCAGTAGTAACTTTACTCAACTTTTACATTCAGGAATTCTTAAAATGTAATCATTTTGATGAAAATATAGTAAGCTCTGCCTATCTCATTAGTAATTTGGATGTGGGTGGTAGCCAGAGGCACGGTCAGATACACACTGAGCTAAAATTTCAGCCTCAAAACCCTTAAAGGATTGGGAAAAAAAAAAAAAAAAAGAAGAAAGAATCATTATTATAGTGCTGCTTCAACTTTGCTCATGCATTTTTGTTGCTTTAAACATGCTCTTTCCTGTTGGTAGGTAAATGCTAACTTCATCTGTTGCTGGAAAAATCCAAAGTCCAAACAAAAAGAAGAGAGGCAAAAACAGGCTTCCCTGGGGGAAAAGTGTCAGAACAGACTGATAGTGTTATTGTTACATGGTTATTTAATAAAAGTATTATGTTCTTTATTAACAATAATTTAATTAAAAAACCAAAATACTCTATTGTTTCAATTCTCTTCTCTTAATATTTTTCTCTCCTCTAAGAAAACGTTGCAGGAAATTAAGTGTTCTCTCGGTAGTAAAGACAAGAGAATGCGACTCACTTGCAACATGTTATCGATACGAAAAGGAGTTCCCAATACAGTTTTCAATGACAAGATTCTATAAAATACCCATTATAGGTCATTCTTTCATTAGACTATTGTTAAATTACAGACTACTACAAAAGGACATGCTGTGAGTAAGGGACGGGGCGGGGAGGGCAGTCGGGAGAACAGAAGAGTGCACTTAATTGGAGGCCTGCAAACGAGCGATCCTTTAGTTCCAGCGGAATGAAATATGTCTCGGGCGGTCCCCTCCCTCCTTCACCAGGGGCTTGTGGAATTCCCTGCCGGCACGGGAGTGGATAGCAGCCCAGCAATATTCACAGTAATACTGCAGACACGTCACGTTAGCACAGAAGAACGGGGCGAACTTCCCGCCGCAGCGGGCGCCCTGACATTCGTCACACAGCTGATCGTCCAGGACATATGGCTTAACTTCCACCTGCAGCCAGAGCACAGACAGGTCATCCTTCTTAGCTGCAGCACACTTGCACACCATGCACTCCCTGTCTTCCAGCAGGAGTGTTCTGTGGAGTAGGGAATGCTACACTCAGGGATTTTTCCCCTCGTCACACCCGATCGTGGCTGTTGTACACCCCAAATTCCAGGCACCTCACAGGGAACAGTTCTGCTCCCACTTGATCCTTAAACACCCCCCAGAAACCAATGCTGACCCTCAGTATCACACATGCTGTCAGACACCAAAACCCTGGATAATTATGGGAGTTATTTTTAAGTGTGGTGATGCCCAGTTAAGCTCCTTCCCTTTCAGGCAGGAATGGAATCTGTTTATACAACACCCTAACAGTGCATTAAATATCCACATAACCTGCAAATTTCATTGTCTGAATTCCCAACATTAAAAAAAAAAATAAATTATTCTCTAAATAAACAGTCCATTTCTCTATTCTTTTTCCATGGCTTAGTCCTCTCAGCAAAAGGAAATCCACCTGATCTTGCTGGGATCAAATGAGAAGCTTAACAGGGGACTGATGCCCTCCTACGCTGTTGGCATTAAGGGCCAGGTGATGGGCAGGAATTCAGAACAGCAGAAACAAATATAGGTACAAGTTCCTGCTCTAGAAGGGTTTGTGAACCTCCCCTGAAGCTCATTTAATGTGATGTTTTCACAAACATTTTCAAACACCCGGGCTGTGACTGGTATCTCCAGTTATCTCTGCATCTGGCCTGCAGCTGCTCCTCTCTGCACCTCACCAGCCTGGGACACACCTCAGGCAAATAAGGACATTCACAAGTTCCTGGGTTTCTAAACCCACCCAGTTTTATCACAGGCCAGACAGCACTGCAGCAGTTTGATGTCAGTTCTGCTTACAGGACACATAAACTGCTCAGAGTCAGCACAGCAGCCTTTTTCATGACCTGGTTTTCTCTTCCAGTGCTCAAGTTGCGTTTCCCAAAACCTCTCCCTGCCAACTCAGTGAATTTATAGAAGAGCAGAAGCAGACAAATATTCCTGACACCCCATTCTCCATCCCCTAATCCATGCAGTGTGAGGTTGGGGATGTTTTGAGGAGTGCTGCCTTCCCCAAGTGCTAAAAGCACAAAGGTGCTGCACAGGCCTCCTCAACGTGGTGATTCAGCTCTGTTACCTCTGCCCAGCCACCTCCAGAGGATAAACTGCAGCTCAGGTGTCCTTATCACATTTATTCAGAGCGTGACACAGACTGCAACTGCTCCCTGAGCTGGGCACAGCCAATTTCCCAGCTCCAGAGAAAAAGCCTCAGTTACAGCAGCTCCATCAGGCCCACTGAGGGTGGGAGCCTCAGCCACTGAACCCTTCCTTTGCATTATCTCTGAGGGCACACCCTTTAGCAGAACCTCCTTGCCCAATTTTACAGGAAATCCCTTCTTGTTATTTAAAAAAAAAAAAAAATTTTTACAGAAAAACAGTATTAGAAAATAATTAATAAATATAACTTTAATTAAACACGGTGTTGCCACTGCTGTATTTTACCTCCCTCATGCACCCAATCTTTCCTATCATGAATCCTCTGTGAGCATTTATCTCCTCACACAAAAACTACACAAAAAATGAGGAAATAAGGAGCTGAAGGAGAGAAGAAAGGGGAAATAGATTGCAAAATCTTTGCTGGAGTTCAGAAGTACTTACTTAAACTTGTAGTCCCACCAGCTTCAATGGACCTATTCACCCAAGTGTCTGCTTATGCAAGCACAAGTTGCACAAGGGAGGCCCAAATTATTTGTTCAAAGCTGTACAGAACTTATTTCAGAGCCAAGATCAGAACAAAGACATTCCAATTCACAGGCCCACAGTCAAATTGTTGTTACAATTCTTCTACCCCAGCTTTATAGCCAAAGCAGAAGTGAAATGATAATGGGCTAATCAGCCAAGTTTGGAGGGTTTCCGCTGTATTAACTATAAAATTAAGATCAGCAGTGACAGTCATGTAGGAAAAATCCAGACAAAGGATGAACTAGAACAGGAGATGTGAGCATTTGAGTTTCTCAGAATTGTGGTTGAAGATCACTGTATCTGGCAGCTACACTTAAGAGAGATGAAGAGGGCAGAAGCAAAGTGCTGATCCATTTGGCATATTCCTCTAATTTAAAGTAAGAAGGAATAAAGGAATAAAATAACCAAACACGACCTTTGCACAAGCTGTGGAGGGTGAGTGTGAGGCTGCAGTGCACAGCCACAGGTTTAAAAGGCATTACCTGGGTGCTCTTGGACTTGGGGTGGTTCTCCAAAGGAGGCAGAGCAGGACTAAAGCTGCTCCATCCTTGGCAGGTGCCTCCCTCCCTGCACTACACAAACCCCACAGATCCTTGCAGTGGGAGCATCTGATGAGTGCAATATTCCTGGAAAAGGCCAAGGCAGCTGACACACTTCCCACTGTACTCAGCAACTCGAGAAAGTCTGTTTCACAGTTACCTCCCACACTCCAGAGCCACCAGCTCCCCACACTCCATTTTCACTCCGTGCTGCGTGGAAGTGGCACTAAATGTGGAATTCATCTGCTGTAACATTCCCAGCCATCCCAAGGTGGAGGTGCCAGGGCGCTCCTGGAGGGAGCCCAGGGGGAGAGGGGCGCAGGCCTTACCCGTTTATCAATCTCTCCGTGCTGCAGCTGGACAAAGCGAGCGCTGATAGCAGCAATGTAGCTCTGCTGGTTGGAAAATGCCACCCTCCCTGCTCCTTTGGGGTACTTGAGCTCGGGGTCGGTGTCGATGCCGGCGTAGCAAACCCCTCCGTAGAGCCGGTCCATGATCATCGCCAGCTCCACTGCAGCACAAGGAGAAACAAACAGCTCTAGGCTCGCTGCTTTCTCTACAAACACCACACCAGGCTGGCTGTGTGACATCCCCCAGTGTCACCACACTGAGCATTCCCTCGCTGCCAGGCTCGTTTCCCCCACTGCTGCCCCAAGGAGGCTGCACATCCAACACGCCCAGCGCTGCGGAACACGCCGCGTGTACCTGCTCGTAAGGGCCGAGGAACACCACCAACAAAAATGGTTTTTCTTGGGTCAAGAGGCTGGGAACCATCCATAACAAAATCACTATCACTAAGGTTCCAAGGCCGGATCTGAACCTATGGACAAAAAGCCTGGGTTTTTTAACCATTCACAACTCAAAGGATCTCAGAAATATCAATTGCAACAGTGTTCTATGAAGAAGAAAACTTCTTAAAACAGCTCTTTCTAAACTCTGCTTGTTCAGCAATCATTTCTCCAAATGAAATGGTAATAAGCTCTCTTAAGACAGACCATTTGATGGTGCTAAATTTCATCACTTCCTTCTTAGCCAAATTTCTGGGAAAAAAACCCTCTCCTTACACATTTACTTAATCATGACTGAACTGTGCTGTACAACCCCCCTGGTCACACAGATCTGCTGTGCTCCTGCTGTCCCAGCCAAGTGTGAGCACCAGACCAGCCTTATCTCAGTGCCACAGGCCCCAGAGTTGCCTGTTTATTTACTGTGCTGCTTTATATTTGTCTACAGCTGGCCAAAAGTTCAAGCACAGGACTAGAGCAGACTTCTCCCCCAACTATTAACAGACTTGCATCAGCCCCCAAAACATCTGTATATTAATAATTTACAGTTCAGTGCCATGGTATGTTTTTTAGGATTTGTCTCTGTCAAAACACGTTGCATAGAACACTCAGACAATATGAATTCTACATTTTCATCAATACCTGTCTGGAAATACATCTTTTTCTAACAAAAACAGGCTTTGTAACTAGAGTGAAAGACTTCTTATGTCTAGTTCAAAAGTAAGTAAGTTGGTCTTTTCTCTTCAAGAACCCGATTTGACACCTTAAAGAAACTTCAACATTCACATTCTGAAGAGAGGAAAAATGCAAGTGAAGAGCCCAGTTTGTGGTTATCACCCAGGAATTGTGCAGCCCTGACAATTCCACCTACCGGTTTGTCCTTGATAGTGGGGCTGGAAACACAGAGATAGAGCTTCCCATCTTCTTCAATGCATGCATCAATCAGTGCCTGCACAGAGCTCTCATCTTGGAACAGCAAAAATGCATATCCTGGCAAGGGGAAAACAGGCACATCACTGCTGCTGTCTGTTTGCCCACAGGATGATAATTTAACCCAGAATTGTGTTGGACACCACGCTGCCACACAGGAGGGAAGGAGCTTTAAGGTGCTTTCATCACACATTTCCAACCCACAAGTCTGTTCAGGCAAGGGACAAATCCTTCCCAGCTGCTGTGGAAGGTGCTAAGCCCTTTAAAGAGCTATTATTACAAGAAGAACAACAGGGGGAGAAAAGGGAAAATAGAATAGTAAAAAAAGGAAGTTAAGGAAGAATTCTTTTCATGAATAGTAACTGCAAAGCCACATTCTGAACTTCACCAGCTTAGAACAATCCCAAATGTTCAGCTTCTTTTCCCCCTAAATATTGTGTCACTGTCAGACTAATCTTGTCTAAAATGGAGTCTTACCAGAAAAAATTATTCTAAAATGCTCATCTTACTGGGTTTTAGACAGTTACCTTTAGGAGGAAAATAAGATTTGCTCTCTGCCTTGTGTGGCCAGTCTACAATCAAAGGTCCAAAGCGCCGAAAACTTGCAGTGATCTCATCTGGAACAGAAGAGAAGGGAAAAGAAATGAACTTAAATTAAAATAAATTGAATTGAAGACATTTGAAAGACACTGGTTTCAGGTAGCTTCATCCTATAAACAAACATTCTGTGACCCTTAAGGTTCAGCAGCTCACAGCAGTGCTCAGTGGCTGATGGGGAATCTTTATGACAAGGCAGACCACTCCCTATAAAGCAAGACAGGCCAAAGATTTTCCTTCTACTGATAATCATAAATAAAAGCTCATAACTCACTAATTCACAGAAATTGAGCCACTGCATCTGTACAGTTGTAACAATGCAGCTTCAATGACTCTCCCCCAAAGGGTTTAGAGACAATTTGCTCATGTGCTGGTAATCAATCAGCTCTGCCAATACACAACTGCAGAAAGACTGGAAAAGAATGAAGGGACCACCCCAGGATCCAGCCCTGCCTGTTCCCATCTCGTGCCAGAGCCACACGTGCACCCACCACCTGAGCCTGGGCTCACAGGGGCACAGTGAACCTGCAGGGCAGTTCCAATTCACTTTTGTGGGAACAGGAGCCCTGACAGAGGCAACTCTGAGAAATTCAATTCAATTCACCTCCTCCCATGGGTTCCTCACCGGATGCCCCTGCACAGATTCATTCCTGGCTGGGGTCTCACAGGTCAGAAGTTGCCACAGGAGAGAATCCTTGCTGGAAACAACCTCAGCTACACACGAGCAACCAAATACAGAGTCAGGGCTTACTACCCCACGCAGACTTTGTAAAACCATGAGCAGCTTTTCCTGACTTGTGGGGCCTGTAAAGCGATTGCAATGGATTTATGAGTTTCCACAGGTGATCTTTGCTTGCTTATTTCTGCACTTTTGTGCTTTCTATAGTGCTGAAGTCAGACAAATGTGTGATTTTGCTGTTCAATGGCAGAACAACACTCCAGCTTAAACTCACTTGAATCACCTCACGTCTGACACGAGAGCGGCAAACACAAAGATCCCTTTCCATAGCAAAGAGCTTGGGAAACAACAATTCCTGAGCCGAGAGACCACAGGTTCCACAACCCAGAGTTACCAGGGAGGCAGAGGCAGCTGCTGGGCGAGGTTTTGGGGCTGTGGGCGAGGTTTTGGGGCTGTACCTTCATCGATGTCGGGCGGCAGACCCCCCACGAAGACCTTGCGCGAGTAGCGCTCCACGCGCTCCCCGTTCTGGTGGGAGAAGCAGTGGGGGGATCCCAAACCGCTGTGCAGGCTCTGCTCCCCACGCCCATCATCCAGGAAGCCATCCTCCATGGGGAACAGGGAAGACTGACCTGAAGAGGGGGTGAAAAAGAAAAAAAAACAGGGGAAAAAAAACCATACTAACAGAACAAAGCACACGCTGTCGGAATAATTGGGGGAAATGCAGCAGTTGCTGCATCAGCAGAACTGGGAGCGATCTGCCCTCTGAATGAGCAGTTATGTTCTCAATTTCATAGGACACTTTTAGTTTTCAATATCAGCCAGCAGCTCAAATGCATTCTTTCACAGCAAAGCTTCCCCCTTCATAACAAACCAGGATTGCTAACGGACGCTCGAGCTGACTGTTTTCCATAATATTTTGTGTTTCCAATTAGATTTCTTTTAAAAAGTATAAAAAGAGAAGGGGAATAGCCAATTTTGTTTCTGGGACTTTCATAATAGCAAGCCATAGATCCCATTTTCCAGTGAATGGCTTCTTACAGTGAGTAGATACTATTTCAAGGTGCAGATGGGAAAACAAGAATTCTACCAGCTAAACATATTACACATTTAAATTACCTAATATCAAAACATATCATAAACCACCTACTGGTAAATAAGAGAAATAACCTGGTGAAAACGGAAAACCCACTGTCATTTACTGCAAAGACTGAAAACTGTGTCCTCCCTACAAGTTTACTTCAATGTTACAACAGAGTTTTGTTAATGGCCTCACTCTTACAGAAGATGTTGTAAGCTTCCCCTCACAGTCCAGCACATCCTTCTATGATAATTTTTATAACAGATGTCCTTGATAGCATTTATTGTTTTTAAATAAGATTATAAATGCAACTGTGTAATATCATAAATAGAGCACAGGAGCTGTTCTCTTCCATGAATTCCCTCTCTACTTCCAGTGTTCAACAGCTACACAACAAACTGAGTAGAATTCTACTCATTTAAGGAGCATTTTAGGAATAAATATAAATAGGGAAAGTAAGGAATGAGGCATGCTACAAGTTTTAGAACACATTTCCTTTTGCCTATGATGTGATACACTATGTCTGCTTTTTTCAGGATTCATCCCAATCTACCACAGAAATGTATTGGTGAGGTTAATTTACCCTGCTCTTGCTTCCCTTCCTTGAAAGAAATTGATTTTAAAAAAGAAAACATCTTGAAAACAGAAAATTGGACCAAGATACAGACATTTTCCATGGGAAAAAATCAAACAGCTAAGAAGCTGAAAGAAAAAAAAGGTAATAAAATCCACAATCCATAGAATTCATATGAATAAAAGATGGAAGGCTCGCTCAGGTTGATTATTTGAAATTTCAATAATCTTTTAGACACCTTTAATTAACATAAAAGTCAAGTACAATCAGGCCTATTTCTGCAGCTGGGCAAACCTGGTTCCTACTATGATAAAAATACTGTATTATCAACTGAAACCTTCTTTTTCCCCAATGAACTGGTGCACAGGGCATTGGTTTCATCTCTCAAGACCCCAGTCCTGCAGGTACTGTTGGGAGGGAGCAATTCCCCAAACCCAAACCCCCTTTCCAGTCCCCTCAGCTGCTGCTGGGTAACTCCACACACACATTGAACCCAGCAGGTTGGGATAGACACTCACTACAGCTTATGCTCCATCAGCACCCAAAAAATGACCAAAATAAACTTCTCCAGCATTGGCATTCATAACACACACACACACAAACACAGCAACACAGCCCCCCAGGGTCACAACCCATACACATGATGTCCACTCTAAGGACTGTGATCATTTCAGCCTCAGCTACTCCCTAATTCAGTTAAAATGTTGATTTATGGCATGCAGACTATGGAAACGTATGTGAAGCTGCTCCCTTGTAATCTTGAATTTTGGACTTTGCCCTCTAGTAAAGACTCCATGTAATTTCTCCCATGAGACATTGTCAACATTAGAAAATTAAATAGGAATATTGTTACCTCGCCTTCTCCCATATGTCCTTGCTGCATGTTAAATGAGAAAGAAAACAGCCTTTCAATCATTGTTATAAGGACCAAAAGACCTTGTTTTATTGCCTTTATACTGACTCAGTGATTCTCCAGCCTTTGCAGATCCAGGTCATTTCAAATAGTGTTCACAAGCTGACCCTCCCCACCCCCCATGGCTTCCTCACCCCATCTCTGTTACTTACTGATAAAACACATTGACAGGAGGCTGACCAAGTGCATATGGATAATCAAAGAGACTTTTGGAAGCAACTGTAGCCCTTAAATTTGCACATTTATTTTTGTTTAGGTATTTTAGCTCTTCCTGCCTATAAGCAAATGGATCTTTTCCCATGCACCAGGCTCTCTGCCTTGCCAAAATCCAGAATACTCCAACACTGATCTCCATGTGAGCTGGAGGAGAAGCCCTAACACAAGCAAAGTGAAAGATTGTTGTTTTACTTTCTGTTTTGAAATTAGGTTGCTCTGCACAACCCACAAAATCCTTGGTTAAATTCTTACTGACAAATAACCAGCTGAAAAACTGCAAAGTCAAGGAGAAAAATATCTGGGCCACTAAAATTGCCTTCCAGACCCCTGCAGTCTGTGTCCAACAGTATGGATTCTCTCACACTAACTCAGTACACACTGCTGGAATAATTCAAGTTTCCCACTGGTTCCCACTTTTCATGTTTCAGAACAAATCAACTCTAGCACTAAAAACAACATTTTCTGTGCTGGCTTGCAGGACCCATTGTCAGAGCACGGCCAAACTTTCTAATCAAACTTGCACATTCTTTCTCTCTTAATCTCATTAAAATCTCTTTCTGAAAGCAAGCCAACTGTTTTCAAAACTTGGATTCTCCTGGCAAGTGCTATGAGAAACTCTGAGCACATCATGTGTTTGATTTTGCTTCCCCATTCAAAATCGAGGCCGACAATTAGTTTAAGCATTGAAATATTTGTAAACCACAACAATACAGGAGTCGTTTCCTCTTTCAAAATAAAAACTGTATCAATGCAATAGACTTCATGATTATTTAACATCCATAAGATCATTTCACTCCTCTGACCTTTTGCTGGTAGAGACTCACAAGTAGCACCAAGAACACCAAGTAACAAAGCCCTGGTCTTTGGGCTGGAGCATATTCTTGAGGCACAGCTTTTATGGGAGAATCTTAAAGGCTGAGGGGCCTTTGCAAATATAATTTTTTCCATGGTAATTTTGAATTCAGAAATCCAGGATGCTGATATAGCCCTCTAAACAGGAATTTGAGGGAATCACAGAAAGCATCAGCAATCTTGCTGTGTCCCTGACCGAGCCCAACAGCCTTTGCACGTTCTAGAGGACATCAAGCACTTCCACAACCAGCTCTGCCTATAAAGCCATAAAAATCTTGCTTGTGGTCTCTGAATTACTGACAAAACCACACAGGCTCCTTCACCCAGTACACTCACTCCTGGCAACAAAACACAGCCACGATTCCACTGGGGATGTGCGACCACAGCTCAGCTCAGGGGGCTCCTCACAGCATCCCCACCTGGGGCTCTCAAGGCAATGGGATTTTTCTTCTTTACCCACGGAAAAAAAACAACAAAAAACACTCAGCCATCAGCTAGGAATTATCTCCAGTGCCAAATGCTAGGTTTTGAGAACCAAACACTACGATTTTTTTTCTCTTCCTCTTCTTAATTCGCTTCTTGTTTTCTGCATTTGCTTCACATCGAACCCGCAAAATACCAACATCTGACATTTCAAAACATTTCTCAGGAGCCACAGTTTATAAACTCCCCCAGCACAGCACAGATACAAACTTTCTCTGCTCACTGAATGCAGAGTTCATCACACGCCATTAATTTCACACAATGTGAAACTTTGTGAAATACAAACAGCATTGAGGCAAGGAATGCTCTCTTGGCAGGCCAGGAAGGCAGCTGAGTCCCCTACTCTGTCTCTGGCTTTCATAATTTCATATTAAGAGAAGGCTTTGCTACAGGAGTACCCAGCTAAGCTGCTACCCAAATGAAGCCTTAAACTGCCACCAACCAGAGAAAAATATTCAATTCTGGACATCACAACACTTGCCCACCAATGGCTGAGAAATGAGACAACTGCAGGGTTGGTTTGGATTCCTTCAATCTATTTTTCCCTTCCTCATTTCTTCAGTATTTCAGATAATTGCATAAAGGGCCTAAGATTTTTTTTTATCTTGCAAGATATTTGAGCAAGAATTATGTTACAAAACCTAAAAAATGCAAAGTGTTCATGCAACTGGTTCAACTGCTCATTAATAACCCATGCAGAGATGTTTTTCCAATACAATCAGTCTGAAATTTAAAATGCTATTAGCAGCTGCTTCAATTACTTTGTCCCCTCAGTCCTCCCTTTATTTCTGTGTCTAAAATAAAGCCATACAAAAAGTCAATGATCTTTTGCAAAAATCTGCTGCTTTTACTGCCTCTCATTTGAATGAACATCAGGAATAAGCGACCCACTCAAATTTTTCTGTCTTCCCCTCATTTGAGACACTTAATGGGCTCCTGGCCATCTCCCTCTCTCCTTTCTTTTTTAAAATTCACATATTTTTTAATCTAACATACCTCCAATTAAACTTGCTCCACGTTTGTCCTGCACAAAGTGTGCCCAGGTTGAGCACCTGGTTCTTGCTGATTCCAGGTGTATTTTATATCTGTACCATCAGCAGCTGTTTGTTAAATATTATATAAATGGAGAAAAGTGTAAGAGGCCAGATTTTTTCTTTTTTAAAGGGGTAAAACAAGGCTTTCTCTGTATTGAAATCTGTCTGTATTATTAGCTGTAGCTGGTCACTGGTGACCAATTTCTGTTGGAAAACAAGTATAACCAATATCAGAGTTTCAAGGCTTTCATTGAAACTGGAAAGGTGATTGGGGGCTGGGCTGTCTTTTGTTTCACTGAGGACTTAACTTTTGCAGAAACAGAAGTATCAAAGTTCCACAGGATTATTTCTAAAAGTCAGCTGGATATCCTTGAATTTATCAGCGAAAACATTTCTACTTTCCTGAATTTTACTTTTAAATTACAGAAAAAAACCTGAAGCACAATCTGCTTTAGCCATTACTTATTCCTACAATTTTTTTACACAGTATTTTGCAATTATCTCAAGATTGACAACGCTGTGCACAAAGCCATTAAAAACATGAACTCTAATATTTTACTACCTTTCCCCCCACTGCTCCCTGAGGGCAGGCAGGGTTGATTGGAACTCCAGAGGCAGATTTTATCATCACTCCATATTTCACAATCCATTTCAGATGCCAGGCATGGATCACAAGTTTCTGCCACAGGTAAGAGGACATTTCACAAGAGGTTCTGTAAGGTCACCTCAAGCCCTGTTTCACTAGGGGACAATCTAAATGTCTTCTTAACCAAACACAGAGAAGACAAATCAGAATTCTAGAGAACACCTCTACTTAATGTATATTTGGTTAAATTATCTCTATATGAGGGTGCAATTTAGAGACCAAGCAGGTGTTTTGCAGAGCTATATATACTTTGTCAAATTAGAACATAAAAATATCTGCATCTATTATAAACCAAAGTATTTCTTTCTGCTTAATAGAGTCCTACACTTTCAGTCTTAGATCACTTCTTCAACATGAAAGCAGATAATGTCAAAAAATATCGTGTGTGCCCTCAGCTGGAGTGACAGGACAAGGAGGGGGGGGTGGCCTTAAACTCACAAAGAGGAGGTTTAGATGGAATATTGGGAAGAAATCTTCCCTGTGGGATGGGGAGGCCCTGGCACAGGGTGCCCAAAGAAGCTGTGGCTGCCCCATCCCTGGGAGTGTCCAAGGCCAGGCTGGATGGGGATGGAGCAGCCTGGGATAGTGGAAGGTGTCCCTGCCCATGGCAGAAACTAAATTATCATTAAAGTACCTTCCAATCCAAACCATTCCATGGTTCTGTGGCTCTAAGGAAGGCAAAAAGGTACTTTTTTTTTGATGCATTGATTTCAACTCTAAAATACAAAAGGATCAGTCACCAGTTCCATGAGTGTTAACATGAGACATTTCCATGTGTGCAGAAACAGTGCCCAGTCCCAGCCCTTCATCTCCTTCCAGGCCAATTATTCCAAGCACGTGATGTTGACTGTGGAACAACAGCCCATACATGGCAAGAGTGGCACCGACCCAGGATACCTGATCCAGGATAAATTCTGTCAATACAGAATAAACTGAACAAAATTTTAACAAATCTGCTCTGACAGTGAATGGATTCCATGTCAGAACTTTGCATCTCACAGTCCCACACCTCTGACAATGTCAAATGAGATCTCTGTTCTAAAATCTGTTTTCCAAAGTAAGCCACTAAAATGGAATATGAGAGATTTACTTTGTGGGTTTCAAACAGCACCAAACTTCAAAGAACGAAAAACATTCCAGTAATATTTTATTAATCTTAAAATGGTCTTATGAAAATTAAGCACCTCTACATATACATCTGAAAATGTATATTTGACACACTTTTAGCAATGTCAGAGTCAGCATGAAACCAGCAAAGGAGCCTAAATTTGGCTGCACAGTAAAATCAAGGATTAGCACCTTTGGAATTACTGATTCTGCAAAATTAAGCAGCAGAGTTGCCAAAACTTGTATTTTTTCCTCCTAATTCACTTTTAAAGAAACACAATGTAAAAAGAATTTTTAAAAAACGTGGTAAGAAATACAGCTCTACCTTATGTCCAAAATGTCCAAACAAATGCTGAAAAACAAGAGTACTATTGTAGATGCAAATATTATGCTTTATTTCAAGTAAAGCCAGATGCCTGAAGACAAGTATTTACCATTCCTTCTGTCAAGAGCAGTAACAAAATGAAGTTTCTGTTATTCCATAGCACTCAAGTACAGGTCTGACTAGAATCTTTAATTTTAAATTCCAGGTCACTGTCACAAAACAACTGACAGACAAAAAGCAAACAGGTTTCTTCCCTTCAAAAACCCTGTGGAGAATCTCCCTACAAAATCCTTTGGTAAGTAACACTGTTTTACCTGTGATTATGTTGAATTAATTGGGTTCACATGGTAAAAAGGTAGAACCTGAGTGAATGGCACAAAGCAGATTCTCAGCATAATAACTGCTAGCAGGGAGTGTTGACAACTTTCTACATCAAATAACCAGGGCTGCAGGAGAGGCTGAGAACACTGAAAGGGAAAGCAACTGTTTCCAAGGCTCCTGGAATGAGCTGCAAGTTTTTAGGGCTTTAATGTGCCTGAAGTAAAGCTGCCTCACTGAGGAGATGGGGCAGGAGAAGATGGGGCAGGAGATGGGGATGGAGATGGGGAAGGAGAGGGGGAAGAAGAGGGGGAAGAAGAGGGGGAAGGAGATGGGAATGGAGATGGGAATGGAGATGATGGGGAAGGAGATGGGGATGGAGAGGGG
>VZRZ01001704.1:95598-112278 GCA_013398175.1 Climacteris rufus | reverse complement strand
GGGAAGGAGATGGGGAAGGAGGAGATGGGGAAGGAGATGATGGGGAAGCAGGAGATGGGGAAGCAGGAGATGGGGAAGGAGACCCCCAGCTAATGGCTCTCACTCCCTGCAGGCTGCCCAGGGAGGCTGTGGATTGTCCCTCTCTGCAGCCATCCCAAACCCACCTGGATGTGTCCTGTGCCACGTGCTCCAGGTCACCCTGCCTTGGATGATGTGCAGAGGTCCCTTCCAACCCAAATGATCCCAGGATTCCCTCATTGCCAGGGACAGGAGGGAACAACCAGCTTCCAACTCGGCCACTCCAGCCCAGCACAGCTTCAAATCCACCTCTGTCAGGAGCTCAAGCTAACTCCCAGATTGGGAAACTGAGACAAAAAACTTCCAGAAATTCCTGAATCCCAGCATCACTGAGGTTGGAAAAGACCTCCAAGGTCACTGAGTCCAACCTGTGCCCCATCCCCACCTTGCACCCAGCCCAGAGCCCTGAGTGCCACCTTGGGCACCTCAGGGATGGGGACTCCACAGCTGAAGCCTCAGCCTGAAGGGGAAATGGAATACTAAAGGTTCACTAGGAAAACCCTGAGCTGATTTTGTGTGAGGGCTTTAAAACCCACCCCCAGTGCCACTGCTGTGCTGCTGATGCTCTGTCAGACCAACGGGGCCTCGTGGACTGCAGGAACCTCCAGACAGGATTTTCCTACATTTCATCAAGCACTAACTACTCCTGAATGGTGACAAACCAAATTCAGTCTCCTTCATCTCAAAAATACAGAAGCTTCAAAGCTAACTTTGAAGTTTTCTTTGCTATTAAACAGCAGAATAAAGAGAAATCTTCTCCTAGACCAACCTGCTACAAATCCTGAACAAATCCTAGACAGAGCTACGGCTCTGTCTAACCAGGGATCAATATTTGCTCCATAATTCCAATTATGTTCCAGTGGGATACTGCAAATCAATTTAAGTGGGACCCTTAAATATTGTATGTATTTGATTATAACTCTTCTCCAGGATCCCCCACAGGGTCTGAAATAAGAAACCAAAAGCAGAGAAGCAAATAATGGAGCACAACCCTCAGCTGGAGACTGGATGTTAGTTGGAATTATACTGTATTTCAGGAAAGCAGGCACCCTACTGCTCATGGCACTGAGTTTTATTTTATATTCATGTATGACTGCTGCAGAATAGACACCAAGTTATAAAAACACCCCATCTTTTGCCTCAATACATCTTCCAGTTTATGATATGGAATAATTGGCAGCATTTATCTTTTGAACACTTCAAGTATTACTATGTTCACTTGAAAAATAAAAAATGAAAGGCAGAGTTTGCAACTGGGAGAAGGA
Source organism: Climacteris rufus (assembly GCA_013398175.1). Lineage (NCBI taxonomy): Eukaryota > Metazoa > Chordata > Aves > Passeriformes > Climacteridae > Climacteris > Climacteris rufus. The sequence goes on along the minus strand of VZRZ01001704.1, from coordinate 110,935 downwards.
AAAGCATTACAGGAATCAGCTTCTCAGCCACAAAACTACTTCAAACGTGGTAACTTCATTAATGACACACTTTTTGACAGGAGGCATGGAAGGAATAGGATGTCATATACTAAAAACTGCTAGACAAAATTTATTTTGTAAGTGACAAGAACAATTTATTGAACCTAGCATAGAATTTATTGAACAACTTATGAAAATATATGGAAAAGGTGTAAAACCTTCCCAAATCTCCCGTGTGCTTCATGGTTTATATCACTGTGTTCCTGGGCTTTCTCTGCAGCATTTCACCCCAAGAACTGCTGGTATCTGTCTACACCATCACCAATTCCTACACCAGAAATTTGATCCATGTTTTACTGCATCACCTGCCTGTGACTTGCAAGAGGTGGATTTACACTGCAAGATTTAAACCTGGAGTTCCTTAAGTACAATAATAGGTTCAAAGCAACTTATTTTTGTCTGTGGAAGGAATGATCACAAGACAGCCTGGAATGCAACACGAGGCCTTGGTTCCTTTTTTAACCATCCTCTTAAGTCACTCCCAAACAAGAAGGGAACAGGAACTCAAGCAAGTCAACAGCAACCCATGAGGAAAGGCTGAGAAAAATGGGATTGTTCAGCCTGGAGAAGGGAAGCTTTGGGGTGACCTCACTGTGACCTTCCAGTGCCTGAAGGAGCCAACAAGAAAGATGGAGAGGGACTATTGACAAGGGCTGGAGTGACAGGACAAAGGGGATGGCTCCAAACTGACAGAGAGCAGGGTCAGATGGGATATTGGGAAGGAATTGTTCCCTGGGAGGGTGGGGAGGCCCTGGCACAGGGTGCCCAGAGAAGCTGGGGCTGCCCCATCCCAGGCAGTGCCCAAGGCCAGGTTGGATGGGGATGGAGCAGCCTGGGACAGTGGGAGGTGTCTCTAGTTGCACTGGATGAGCTTTGAGGTCCCTTCCAGCCCACCCCATTCCATGAATCTGTGATGAAGCCCACCCAAGTCTCTGCAGTGTAACATTGCCCCATTTTTTTTACAGTAAATAGCATAGGTAAGACACTAATTTTCCCAGTACCACGTGAAAAAACTGTACTACACACTTCCCCACACCCAATCCAAATAGGAGGAGAAAATGAAAACAATGTTTTAGAAGAATCACCACTTCATTTCCTCTGCCTAGATTCAAAAAGTGCTGCACAGGACCAGGCACCAACAGTATTTATATAGGTATATATTTATATAAGTATCCCCACATTCCATACACAACATTTATCCTCTTCTCATAGCCTGACTGCTGAGCTGGGATTCCTGCTAATGGGATTTCTGAGTACAGCTCAAACACCACTCCCTGCACCTCCCTTGACATGTGCACATCCAGAGAGCTCCACTCACCTGACAGCCCAACCATCAACACTGGAGGGAAGAAACCATCAGAGCTGAGCACTCTGCCTCTCAACAAACAATGCATTAGGCCAAGTATGGATAAATCCTCTGTGAGATTTAGCAAATTCACCTCAGTTTTTATCATTTTTTATCACTCTACCTAACGCTGGATTAAAATAAGCAGATGCTGAACACACAAATTCTACATGCAGCACAATTCTTTCTTGAAATATCTTAAATTATTGATGCAAAATTCAGATTTCAGTCACTCTTGGCTATATGCAATGACTGCCCAGTACTAAAAGAGTTTCCATCACAACTTTCTTAGGACCAAATTTTTCCCTTTTACACTCACACCTCAGCACTCACCTCCTTATTTTTCCCACAACTCATCCCCTTTCTCATTATGCACATTTTTTCTTTACCTCCAGTTTTAAGAAAAGCACTTCAGGCTTTTCTTTCTGCTTCTTTCAAGAAGCCATTTCCAGCCTCACAAATACGACAGCAGAGATCATGCAAAACGTGGCTAACAAAAGACTCAAACGATCCAACATCAAGGCAAAAAAGTGAACAAAGAGAGCAAAAAGGAAAAAAGACAGGTAGCTTGAGCAGTTTGGGAAGGGAGGCAGGGGAGTTCAGTGTCTTCTAAAACAAGGAACAGACACTGCTCATGAAATACAGCTCCAAATTAAAGTCTGCTTTGAAGATGATCCAGAATGGTCAGAGATTATCAAAGCAAGAATTCAGAAAAAAAAAAAAAAAAAAAAAAAAAAAAAAGAAAAACCAAAACAAAACCCACTTGGTGGACAGTGATATTAAACAAAGCAGAAGATTAAACACACTTCTATAAAAAGGGATGGAATTAATTTCACGAAGACACAAATATAAAAAAGAAAGCAAGAAAACCTTTAGAAAGGTTTTAATCAGATTAGCAAGGCTGCTGTCACGGCATTCACAACGATTTTGTTGGCTGTACCACTTCTGAAGATCAAATCACTGAGTTAGACATGAAAATATTCAGCAGCACTTCAGTGTTTTGCTGTGTTTTAAAGATCTCTAACTGCCACATCATTTACAGCACATACATTCCTAGGAAATATCTTGTCTAGGAAGAATGAGAGGCATTTAATTTTCCACAGACTCTGGAGATGGGACAGCATGGCAAGGGGCCTGGGAGAAATGATTGGACAAAAAAAACCACAGGTCTACTCCAATGAATTTTGCAGGAATTCTGACACTGATTTCCAAATTGGATTAAGATCAGAAAACCCTGGGATTTTTGTACAGCTCTGAGGTGGCAGGGAAGGAATTTTCTGGTCTCAAAGGGGGGTTACATGAACACCCTCTGGTTCAGAGCTAAATGCTGCTAAACAGCATAAATCAAGGTATTGCTCTTCCATTCATTCCCCACCTCAAAATCCTGCAGTGGTGAAGTAAAAACACAGAGTTGTTTGATTATTATTTGATATGTGCACTGTCAAGAGCAGCATTTCTATAATTCACAGGCATTATCAGAAAGTTTAAACTATTCAATAATTCTTGTCTGGGCCCATGCTCTGACACCCCCTGGAGATATTTATATGGATTGATGGGATCCCCCCTCAGTCTTCCCTTCTCCACCCTAACCAGGCCCAGCTCCTGCAGTCTCTCCCCATCAGACACCATTCTTCCCTGTGCATTACCTAGGACCAATTCCCTTTTTTCTTCTTTTTTTGCAAGTTTCAGACATTATTTTTTTCTTCCCAATCAAGCTTTGCCCTTTTAATCCTCACCAAATTCAGCATCTCTTCCAAAGCATTTAGTTGAAGCCACAAAGCCAACTGTCCATTTAAATGACTGGAAGTTTATGAGATAATAGCTAATGAGTGTAAAATCATACATTATGTATGGTTTGTATCAATGACTTCTATGTCAGGGTAGAATCCAATCTATGAATCTGATCTCAGTGTTTATAAATAGAAGATTTTAGTTCCTTCCTTGTTGCCCAGGTGATTTCATCCTCTTACAAGACTGTTGGCAGTTTCTAAACAAAAGCTCTGATAAACCCCAAATACTGGAAGGGCAGGGATAACTCAACAAACAGTCCAATTAAAAAATTAAAATACTGAGTATTGCCCCAAAATTTTGAATATTAGCTGTGTTTGGAAAGAAAGTGGGCCCTAGCTTGTTAATATTTTAGAATACAGAATAGTAGAAGTTATAATAGTTCTACTTTAACCCACCTGAAAACAGTGGATTGAAACAGGAACTGTTGACTTCAAATAAAATTCCCACAGACATTTCCCCCACCCCAGCTCCCTCATCATGGGTTGTAGTTCACTGCTATTAGGCCCAGTTCTGCAATATTTTGAGGCAGTAAAACAATTGGTTTTCCTCTTAATTAATATGCACTCAAGTCTGCAAATCCCATTAGCCCTTCCTGGCACAGGAGGGAAAATTCAGGAAGACCCTGAGTATGAAACATTCACACAGTAACTCATCAACAGTTTCCAGAGACAATTAAGGCAAACTTGAACCCTCTGCAGCGAAAACTTGAACCCTCTGCAGCCTGGAACAGCAGAAAGGAAAGGTTTTGTGCATTTTATTTGAAGCTGGATATATTCAAAAGTTGCCAATGCAACCTTTAAGTAAAATTGTTCTGGCCAAGATCAACCCCTGATGCTGCTTGCAGAAGTCTGAGGTACAACCACCCATGAAAAACCTCAAAATCTATTATTTTATATTTTAAAGGAGGTCAGATTTTGTCCTGTGCACATATAAAGGACCACCTCCCTAAAGACAAGTGGGATTGATTCTCAGCAGATTCACATTAATTTTCTGGATCCCACAGAAAACCAACTGTGCCTTTCTACTCCATTTATATCAATATGCTGCATAATCCACACAGCTCAGAAAGAAGCAATTAGCTCAGATTCTTACCCAATATTCAAAAAATGCTCTCAACTCTATTTGCATCCCTTTCATCAAGGAACACTTTGTAAGGTTTACACACTTCCTTCAATTTTGCTGTTGTTTTTCAAGTCAGTATTAAGGGGCTGATGGTTGCTTTAAACATACAGCTTGGTCTCAGAGAAATCCTGAATGGTGCAACTTCTCATCATTCTGACTTTTCAGATCTAAAATTTTAATGTGCTGTTCACCCCTCTCAGTGTCTGTACAACTCTGACCTTACTCTCCTTCTAAACCCTTCCTTTCTGTGCAGAAGTAGGTTTAGTTTTTAAGACCATGTCACAGCCACAGGATTCCTGCAGACACTGAGCTGTTCACACCCAGATTTTACAGGAGTTCTTTGCAGTGCTGGAAGCAGATGTCCTGGCCTGCTGCTGTCATCCATCCCACCTTGCATCATTTCCAGGCAATAACCTGATATTCTGAACTGAAATATTGGGTATTTCACTAACAAACCAGCCCAGGGTGATACAGTATTTAAAGACATTTCAGTGTCACTTAACAAGGAAATATTTAGTCAATCTACTACTATTACAGTAATGCTCAAATTGCCATCTGGAAGACCCAGATTCAAAAATCAGGCTCTGGATCCCAGGCTCAGCTCAGGGAGGCTGAGTACATTGTAAAGAAGATGCAATTAAGTCTCCAGGGAAAGGCTTCTGCAGGCTGACATTGGCTGTGCAGCATGGAGCACACTCACTGGGGTGGATAAAAATAACATATTGAAATGGCAGCTGCTCAGCAAAGGAAGAGGATTTGAGCAGGGATAAAAATATACCTTAAAAGAAGGGGAAAAAACGGTAAAATGCCTATCCAAAGCATTAAAAGGTAATACTGAGTGTACTGAATCACTGCAAGATTCACCTTTTAACCTCACGCAGAAAATATTATTTATTTCATACAGCAAGACAACCTAAGAACATAATTATTACTGACCTAAACAAATCCAAAGCTAGCACAGCTTAATCACCTCAGTCAAGAACACATTGTGAATTGATTTTTTACATTTTGAAGAATTCCTACTTATGATTTTATTACAGAATTCACAGCCTGCTGCTCTGAACGTATCATTTAAAGATGGAAATGATTTCCCAGAGACAGCAGGTTCCAAACTGTGACTGATGTCTATTATGTCCATACTCTGATGTGTTTTGAAGGGGTATTTTTACATTCCACCTCTTTCTCTGGAAGTCCATTCCCACATGAAGGGGGTGCTGTTTGTGTTACACACTAAACTCACGTTGAGGCATTATTAAAACTCTCACAAGATAGCAGTGAGACCTATTAGATCATCTGAATTATTTCCATGCCATTCTGAGCTTGCTCTCTACAGTATGCTTTATTACTGTCTTGCCCAGGCTATTTTTAAAGCCTCAAACCCAGAAGCTTTTCCTTTCTGAGAGTATCCAACTTTAGTTCAAAGCACTGCATGCACTGATTAACCCATTTAAAATGCAAACTGAAAAACTTCTTATGGATCTGCTTATTTAAATGCAGGTGTTTGAAACAGCAAACAAGATCTGAGCTGACAACCATAATTTGTCCTATTTAAAGACTTCTAGATCCGAGGTTTAAAGAAAGATGGGGCAAGAAAAGAGAAAATATGAGAGAGACAGGATCTGTGTTAAGACATAATCATCCCAGTGATGCAGATGGAAAATAAACACAAAGGGCTTGTGATCACGAGCCCCACTTCAGGCCTGGTGTGGAATGTTTTGTACCAGCAGTTGACAGTTTTTTTCCAGCTGTATCAGTTGGTTGAACTAAAGGTATTTCCTCTCCTTACAAACCCCACCCTGCTCAGGGATGGTCTCTGCAGCATTACCAGGCTGGTGTGAATAAAGAGCCATTCCCAAACTCCTGACAGGAACTCAGCCCTGTGTGCTGTGCCAGAGCAGCACAGCCAGCCCAGGGCACTGCACGTGTCACTGTAAGCAAAGGTCATGTTCTTGCTGAGGAGATCCTGAAAAATGAGACTTCACAACCAAGGATTTCATGCAGAGTCACTTAAATTTCTCTTCGTGGCTTTGAGGCTTTTTTCTATACAGTTCTATAACTATTTACTGGGAAACAGAATAATTTACAAGGAATCTAAGAAATAATTCCCAGACCAGGACCTGACTGATATCCCTATGTTCCAGTCAGTGTGAGACAAGGCACACAGAACTCTAGAGAAGCCACAGATGACTCTGCAGAGGGGATTAACACTCAAGCTAAAGCAGGAATTAATGTGTGTCAGAACTGTTTGTATTCTTTGCTGACATACTTATTCCATCACTCTTAAAACATGCTAAGCACTCAAAAAGAAATATTTCAACTGCAAAGAACCTTTTCAAAGCATTTAAACCAAAAACCAAGTTACTTTCAGAACTAGCCTTGCTTAGCAGCTGACTATAAATACATATGAAGTGGATTTTGTTAAATTCCAATTTAAAGGGAAATTTTATTTGTTCTATGGCCATGGCAGCCTGGGGCAGATTTCAGCAGCTGTAGCCTGGCCTGGGACTGCCTGGCAGTGGGAGAGAAAGTCCTGGAGCAAACCCCAGGAAAGGCACCTGACTCTTGGTTCTGCACACAGTGCTGGGGCCACAGGATGTGGCCAGGCAGCTCAGAAACCAAATGAGAGCTGTTAATACTTGTCATTTATAAAAGCCTGGTCCCCACTACATAAGGAGGGCAGATATTTTGGCTTTTTAACTCATTTGGTATCACTTTTATCCACATCAGGCTCTCCATGCCTTTTCAGTAGGGAAGTGTTTCCTGGTGTTTCTCATCACACAGAGTTCTGCACATCACTGGGGATGGGAAACTCGAGCTCCATTTCAGACCACAGGGAAGGCAACAAACACAAGTTCTTGCCAGTTTATCAAAGGTTGGTCTTCTGAGCAAGAATCACTATTAAAACAAGTCAGATTTCATTAACACCACAAGCCTTGATATCAAAAGGAATTTACTTGCAGAAACCACAAGAGCAGGTTTGTTTTTTTTTTAGTGGTCTCATGACTGGTAACAAAACTGAGTGGTTAGATAAGAAGTGTGTGAGAGAGTTTGACTACTCTACTCATACAACTCACCACTGAACTGAAATGGATTACTCATCCTACAGAACATGAAACTACAGTTCTGAATTGCAGACCATAAACAGTTTCTATTCAGACAAAATTATATGCAGACAATACTTTGAATACTTTTTAAGTTGACATAATTCCAAAGTAAGATTACCTTTGCCAAAAAAAACAAAAGAAAAAAGAGATAAACCCCAAATGCAGGTCATTTCAAGCTCTCTTTTCCTTTCCCAATGGTACCAAAAAAGAAAAAGAAAAAACAAAACTCAGTGTTTTTCTCAAAATGACATGTATTTCTTTCCAAAGCCAGAAAAAAATTATGACTTCATCAGGAAAACACTATTAAGCAAAAAGTTACTTCTTGCTGAGCTGCACAAGATTCCTGAAGTTGATCAAAATCACTGGCAAATCACACAACAGGTCAGCCTGTGTTTGTGTTCTGCATGGTTTTGTGTAAGGACAGACACCCTCAAGTGCTCCTGTGTTGCAACAGCTTCACTCAGGCAATTGAAAAAAGGCATCAGGTGCACAAGGTAATTTAATTTTTCCTAAGCAAAGTGAAGTTTCTTCTTCTAAATAAGCCCCTCTACCCAATGATTTACTGCAGGAAATAGTCTCTTTCTAAATTTACCTTTCAGTGAATCATTTTCAGCCCTCATTATGTCAATTAGGGAGTTCTCCAGTGAGTGCATGTCAAAAGTCCTCGTGCGATCCTGCAAGCAAATGCAAACAGAGCAGTGTTAAACCAGACCATCTGAAACGTGAAATCCGCACTTTTCTTCTACATAACCACAGCAGAATTAAGCAAAAAACATAACCAAAGGCAGTCTGATACAGGAATATTAAAAATTAGAATATTCTTAAATATTAATCTGGTCTATAGTTACGATAACCAATGATTTAACAACCCAAATTCAGTATTTACTTTGTATTCCTTGCTATACAGCTGAACTTTGTTAAAAATAATTTCACAGGTAGGAAATAAAGATCATATCCTGGGAGGCAGAATTGCAAGGAGAAACCATAAACGAGGTAGTTCAGTCCAAGTTTAAATTCCAGAAACACACAGAACTTCCTTCACCTAAATTACCTCAATGCCTGAAATAATTAAATTCTGTATAGTCAGTTCAAATCCTACATAATTCTAATGTATTTTATACAAGGAGTGTTCCAAGTAGTCTCATTTACTGGGTGACAACTTTGCTGTGATTCTTAATTCCCTGAAGTCACAAGTTTGGCATTCCAAGCATTACCAGAATTCAGGGAAGACTCAACAGATGGGAGGCACAATGGCACCTGCACCTCACTGTCTCTCTGCCTTCAGCCACCTGAAGAATAATATCAAATATTTCTCCTTCCTATTAACCAAAGCCATCACTTAACACATGCACAGGTCAGACAATAAATTCCACATCATACAAATCTGATGTTACAGCAGCAAAAGATGACATAAAATACCCTGGCACTGCTTTATTTTAAGTGGCAAATTCACAATGACTGAAATTTCATGTAAACTCCAAAATCTTTACAGTATCACAAAAGGGAAGTGAAAAAATCATTCTAATTCCCAAAATTATTCACATATCCATGTTTTCTGTGTATTTATACATTTGGACCTGGATAAAATCTTATACAATTATAGGAATCCACCTCGATTTTAATTTTTCTCTGTCCAAGGAGCTCCCTAACATAATTTCTAAAGATTTTATTTCATTCCTGTTCTAAGGAACCCTCTCTGAACCAAGCTCAAGCTTTGGGAATTATCAGTTCAAACAAAAAAGCAAAATATGAGCAATTCAGGACATTTTTGCTCTCAACTGCTTCTCCACAACTCTTTGTTATTACAGCACCCATTATGTTTTTTGTCCCTAACTCTGGCTGTGAAGCTGAAATTTCTCCAGAGCACACAGATCCAGCTTGGAATATTTTGAAAAGCAGTGGTGAGTTATAAAGTGCTTTATTTCAGTGCTGAAGCAGCAGCAATTGAGTGTTGCAAGGGCCGTTCTTCATTTCACTCATCTGTCATTGTGGACTTTAAATACCTCCGATTATTTGAAGAGCAGGAGCTCACCAGCTCCTGATCCACTTCCAAGTTGTAAATTACATTCTGACCACTAAAAAATACCATTTTTCAATCAAATTTCCTGGTAGTTTTCCTCTCTTCAGAACAGTTTATTTCTGAGACAGAACAGGCGACGTATTTCAACCCGGATGTGCTGTGTCTCAAATAGCATTAGAAAGGCCAGGGTTTGGAACCAGTTCCTTTATTAATCTAGCAAATATCAAATTTGCTATAAAAAGCACAGCACTGCCCTGTCTCCCCACAGGATTTATTTCCGTGGTCATTTCTATTACAAGGTAATTGAGGCACCTTTGAGAAACATCAGGAGCATTTAAACTCTCAAATTCTGGGCTTTTCTTTCACATATTTCCTACAGTTTTCTGCCTTTTCCAGATTCAGTTTATGGGTTTGGTTCATGCATTGTTAGTTCATAACTCTTTCAAACTCTAGTTCCATTAGAATCCCTTGGCAGGAGTGAGTACAAGTCCTCAGGTTTTGGATCCATTAGGATACAACAGTTGAGTTACTCAGGAATGGACATTAAAAGGCAATTTCTGCATTTCCAGCAATCCTCACAAAATGACAAAAATAGCCTACAACACAGTTGGGAGCATTTTCTGAAAACCTGACGTCCCTCAGCAGCTTCTCCTTCCTGAATTCTTGTGTTAACCTCAAGTCCACCCCATGAACAGCCACAAAACTCTTATTTCACACAGTGCAGAACCTCAGTAGTTTCAACTCTCTGTGAATTGTGGCATTTCACATTTCAGTGTTTGAGAGACACAGAGGAAGTGACCCAGGCCAAGCAATTCCCAGTTTGTTGTGCTGAGCACCTGAGCCCAAAGTCTCTTCCCTCTAAAATAGCTGTTTATGTTGGGCTGAGTTGCAGTAACAAAGGGTTTGCTGCACTGCTAAGTTTTTAATGTTGAGAGCAGAGAATTTCAACATTTGAAGGGGGAAAAAATGGGAATTGAACTGGCTGGCTCACAGGGAAGCACATTCTCCAATGGAAGCTTTTGGTGGTGAGGAGTTCACAGCTTTTCCCTTCTAAGTGAAGCACAAGCTGTGACTTTTTTAGGGTAAGGTCCCTAAGCTGTGATGAAAACACAACCCTGCATACTGACCAAAAAAAAAATTAACTGCTCACATTCCTACCTGCAGCTATTAGCAATCCCACAAAAAGGAGGAATGAAAAGGTGTCAGTCCTAAATACAAACGAGCTAAAATGCCAAGCTCACCTGGGTCAGAGGTTTGCACAGTGCTTATTATTAAAAAAAAAAATCCTTTAGTTGATTACTTGCCCTGACACTATTAGAGAAAGTCACCATTCATAGTATTCAGAATTTTTATACAAATGGAAGTGCTCTTATAGTGAGACTGCTTTGAAAACAGTGGCACAGATTTCATCAGTCTTAACTTCCAAAGCAGCCAGCACATTTTATCAGAAACCCATCTGAAATATATCCATGTATTATACACCTAAAGGAAAAATAAAGGCAGGTGAAGATTAGTGGCAGTGGCAAAATCCCTAAAGGAAAGCATAACTCTGCATTTCATTCCATAAAAAAAAAAATTGCTCTAATAATCAAGATATTGATCATGACCTGGTAACTAAATGTGAGCTTTTCTCACATGCATGTTACTTATGAGCTATAAAGCACATAAGCCTCACTGTACTAAGGAAAAAAAAATGATGTTTTCTTTAAAAGCCTTCATGTAGAGAGGATTAATAATATGGTGATGGCTTTAATGGATCAATTCACAAAGTTACAGTGCTTTCCATGGAGCTGGGTTGCTACTGTACACTTATTTATTTATAAAGAAAATACATTGGGGTAATGACTACCCTGGACTAAAGCAGAGTATGTACAATTCAGCAACAAAATGTGGCAACCACAGCCTGATATTTACCTGGGTTCCAACAGAAATTGGCTTTACACAGGTTTGTTTGGGCATTTAAAATGTTGCTTTATCAGAGGGCTCAAAGGGTACACACTTTTATCCTTGGGAAACAGAATTGAAGCTGAAAGACATCAGGTAAACACAACACCAAAAAAAGAATAAAAAAAGAAAACCCAAACAAACAAAACACACAACAAACTAAATTAAACAAACAAAACCCCCAAAACAACCAAAAAGAAAGAAACCAACCTGCAGTCTTAATACATGACTATGTTTCAAATTTCAGCCAAGATTTCAAAAAACATTCATTAACCATGATTTTGAATAAGCAGTGCTGTTTGCACAGTGTGCAAGAGGTGACAGCCTGCAGGGCTGGCAAAGAATGAGCTGTTGAGGCTGAAAATGTCCTGCAACAACCACCATGGCCTTTACACTGCCATCTCTGCCTACAGAAATACAAAATTCTAACCCCTATTCCCATTTCATTTTTCAAAGTCCAAAGACATTTCATTCCAAAAAGAAAGTCACTTGATGCATAACATGTATGATACTGGGCCATCCTCCCACGCACAAGAAATTCCACATGAATTTTTCATGCACAGGAAGATCACACTTTGAACTTAAAAATCCCATACCTTAATTCTCCTGCACATCAGAAAAATGCACATTTAACATAACTGTTAAAGTGCAGATTCATTGTATTTAATCTGCACCCACAGCATTACCATCACCTGAATAATTAAGATTCCAGACCCTGAGAGCACTTCCCAGGATGGGCCTCCCAGTGTTAAATCCCAAACTGTACAACAAAAATCAAGCCTGGCAAGCTATGAGCACTTGCTGGTAGCTAAGGCTGGGCCTGATCTCTTAAAATAAGATGTATCTGAAATCCAAGGCATCAATAACAATGCATTAATCAATTTATTGAAGCAGCATTTATGGAGTCGGTGTAGTGGTGAAAGAGGGGCCTGGTTTATGTATTTACATCTTTGTCAAACCAGACTATTTGTGCAAATCAAAAAACTCCCAGCTACATTTGTACCCTCATTATAGCATGAGAAGCCTGAAACTTTGTGAAACTTTGTTCCCATTTCCCACAATTCAAAAGCTCTGTGTCTCAGGCCTAGGAGAGGCAACATCATCATATTTATCACCATAAATACAAGTTCCACATTTTCCCTTTAACTGCGACACAAATTTGGACTTGATTTTGCTTCTGGGTGAGCTTCTCCTCCTTCCCACCACCCTGCAAATGCTGTCTTCCAGCTCCCAGTCCAGTATCCAGTGAATTAAAGGCTTTGAATAAACAGGTTTTTCCTGAAAGGATGTTACTGTATTCTACCCAGATCATCTTTTATAGCTTCACCAGGAAACAATAAGAAAGAGCTGGAAAAGTTAAGTGGCACAAAACACAGGAGTATTTTTGGGAAGGGCACACTTCTGGTTTGGTCCAACTTAAATTTCTAAGTGTTGGAAATGACAAACCTTTCCTGGAAATGTTTATAATGTGTGAGTCTATTTCAGCTGCATATTGAGTTCATGATGTATCTTCTAGAAATTATTTTCCACAATATCTTGTGTTCTCACTCCGTGCTGGGCTGCTAAGTATGCAACTTTCAAAGCAAAATGCTTAATAAGAGTCCTCCTTTTAATCTTAGGAAAAGACAAACATAATTCAAATAGCTTCTAACAAAAGCTCTCTTTAAACAGAAACCCTGAGGTCAGAAGCACACAGGAGGGCCAAAGCCCAAGTATTAACGTCAGTAGTAAGTTTATAAAACAAGAACAGTGTTAACTTCCCCAGCACTTAACTTGTGCATGTCATACCACATTAGAGTGCTGCTAATCCCACAGCTCACAAAACACTCATTACTACACAGCTGATGCAGTTAGAGAAAAATGGATGAACAGCTTTAAAAATTCAGCTTCAAGTATTTATTCTCTTTTCAAATGATACCTTGAAATTTCTTGGAATGATTGCTGTTGCCAGAATAAAACTTAAATTCCGCAAAACAAATAACCTCTTTTTATGCAAGCAGCCACCGTGAGTTATGAAAAAGTCCCTCAAAACCAAATATTAAAACAAAAAGGCATGGTAAAGAAATTTATTTGCAAGATCCCTTCAAGAGGAAAGTTTAGCAAATGCATTCAAGAGGTTATTTTTTTTTAATTCCAGTTCGCTGTGAATTTGTTTAATGCACTTATTAAATCAGCCCATTTCTATGGGCAAACAAACGCTGACGTAGAGCTCGGAATTCAAACACGTTTTGTAATCACAAATGTGTTTTCTCAAACATTCCATATCTGCCTGGGGGAAGAGCAAGTCTCTCTGGCACAGGCCCTGGCTGGATTTGGAAGGGGTTATATACCTGGAAACCAGCCACTGTGGAAGAAAGGAAAAAACATTTTGAACAAGTGGATACAATGAACTGCTCTCATGGACAAAATTCTTTGAAATGGGCAGTTATTCTCAAGCTTGATTCCGGGAAGAAACACAAATTATTTTTAAGCATTTTTACAGAAAGCTGAACGCTATTGCTTCACTGGCTTGTGCCTTCAGAGAGCCATTTAACAAACATCGTCACGCACTGAAGATGAGATCTGGAAACCTGGAAATGCCTATCAAAGCAAGATTTATGCATTGCATAACAGGCAGGATGTTCCACTCAGGAGGAAGTGCAAGTACACAGCCAAAGGAAAGCCAAAACAATCTTGGAGGCAGCGCTGCCGTGAAACGCAATCACTGAGCACGGAGTTTGTCAGTGCTGCTGGAGAGAAGCACAAGGAATTATTCCTAAATTGACTAACTTTGTAAGGTGCCATAGTCACAGTCAAAGCATTTTTATATATTAATTCTCAAGGAAGGCTGTGAGAGTTAAAAAACTCTGGTTTTTTTCTTTTTAATTTTAATTCAGGAACCATTTTTTCATTTGGAGACCATTTCCTTTTCAAACGAACACACAAAGAACAATGGCCTTTCTCTTTTCAAAAGATCTTTGAAGGGGGGAGCCTGCCCAGTGGCTGAAACACAACATCAAAACTTAATTTCATTAACAGATCTGGTTAAATCTTCTCTGACCTTGCTGCCAGTTCCATCTCTGCAAGAGGTTCCTACAGACATTCTCGTTCAGGAATGGTAGGAGACAGAATTCCAAATGGAAAACACTCAGAGCAGAGAGAGCACAGGGTTTGCATGCAGCTCTCAATGCCAAGGCAAGGCATCATCAAATTGCAAGGTTATCAAACACATCACCACAGTATTTTCCTTTCATCTGCACCATTTGGAGCACTCATTCCATCCCATGGGCAGGAATGTTTGGAGTGAGCAGGAGTTCACATCAGTGGCTTATAGGGAAATTATGCAACACCATCCTCTCCAAAGGGCAAAAGAGCTCTTACTCCTGGTTACCCTAAGATTTCCATCAAAACACAGACAGAATTCTGTGTCACCAAGCTCTGGAATAGACACGACCTTTGAGGAAAAGAAAAAAAAAAAAAGAAAGTGATCCCCAAATATTTGCAATTGCTGGTTTACATTTTGCCTTCTAAAGAAACTCATTTTCACTAGATTGCAGCAATACTTGTTAATGATTTAAGCAGCAAAACATAAATATTAAATGAAAGGGATTGTTGTATCAAATTACTCCATTATGTTGCTGCAGCAAAGACAGCTTTCAATTATTTCCTAAAGGGGAATCTAAGAAGATTCCAGTAACAAAATAGCCTTGTCCAGTACACGATTGCATCAGCAAGGATACTTTGGGGGCACAGAGAGAGAGAGAGAGGCATGAACACAAATATATAATAAGTAAAATTCTGCTTTGAGTCAAGCATAGAATCAGCATAATAAAGAAAAAATAAAAAGACATCAAAGGTCAAATATTACATAATTTGTTTCCAGTGATTCAAAAATTCTCTGCGCTTTCAACACTCAGCTAAGTGACCAAAGGAGCTAAAGGTTTTATACCAAAAAAAAAAAAAAAAAAGTTG
>VZRZ01001704.1:62723-90810 GCA_013398175.1 Climacteris rufus | reverse complement strand
GCTGGGGCGGCCACCCCGGGGCTGGGCGCGCGCCGCCCGCAGCGCCGCCGCCATCTTAGGTGTGGGCGAGAGGTCAGGCGGATGCCGGCGGCGCCGCCATCTTGGAGCGAGGGGCGCGGGGCCCGC
This sequence comes from Climacteris rufus, assembly GCA_013398175.1. Lineage (NCBI taxonomy): Eukaryota > Metazoa > Chordata > Aves > Passeriformes > Climacteridae > Climacteris > Climacteris rufus. Next base: position 90,684 of record VZRZ01001704.1, on the reverse strand, counting down.
CATGTTTGTGCAGGGCAGGGCGGCACCTGTCAGCGGCGGTGCCCGGTGCCGCCGGGAGCGGCCGGGCTCGGCGGCGTTAAACATCATCTCGTTCCGCCCCGCTGCCGTGGGCAGGGACACCTTCCCCTACAGCAGGGTGCTCCAAGCCCCGTCCAGCCTGGCCTGGGACGCTTCCAGGGATGGGGCAGCCACAGCTTCTCTGGGCAACCCAAGCCAGGGCCTCCCCACCCTCACAGGGAAGGATTTCTTCCGTATATGCAACCTAAATTGTCCAAGGGCAAGCATCAAAAAGTTTGTCTGCTACAGATGCGGTTTACACAATAGTTCATTTTGGGGATGGGCATTGTTTGTGTACACCTACGGATTAAAATACGCAAGTGAAAGTACAGTTCAAAAGTAAATACCAAAATGTAGTGACATTAAAATAACTGTATGTGGATTCATCAGTAGAAAAACCCAGTGTAAAAGGAAACATGCAGAAACGTTTCCTCCATCGTTTTCACTTAGTAAAGGGCTGTCCACTACTTGTCACTTCAAACTCTCTCCAGCCTACTCAGACACGACTGTAATTTGGATGATACTTTTACCAAACTCAGTATTTCCCAACAATTCTATTAAATAAACATTTTCTTTGCAATCGCAGACACCTCATTTCAATGCGTGAAAACGGACTTGTTTACCTATGGTGAAAACATCGTTGTGAAAATGTAATTACTGGGTTATAGTTTCCCCTTTTGTTTACTGTTTGCAACCTCTGTGAGCCCATGTGATACTGAGCATTATTTTTCCTCTGTATTTTTCTAGTCATACTGTTGTTATCTTCATCATCATCAGGTTCAGGGTTAACAGGCACTTCTGTGAGCATGCCACGGACCTGGCTCCAGCAGCAGATTGCTGTTCCATGAATAGTTTGGGAAAGACTGAGTAGATGGCCTTAATTTCATTTCAGGCACACCCTTGCAATGCATTAGGGTAGATGCAGATGGACTGGAATGATACAGCAGAACTTCCAAAATCTGACTTTAATAACTATGCTCGACAAACATTGTGTGCTGAAACCATGGGAGGTTTCTCAGCGGCCGGCACTGGGATGGTTCAGCTGCCATTTATTCAACCTCTTTGAGGAAAAAATGCCTGACCAAAGAGGAAGAAATCACTGAAGAAAGTCAGGATTGTCTGTATTGTCTATTAAATAAGTGGATTTAACAATCTGTGAGGAAGTTCTTGCTTTGATGGCTGGATGATGTAAAAAGGGTCTCGAAGAATGCAAAGCATTTACAGTGTCATAGAATCCCAGCATGGTTTGTGTTGGAAGACACCTTAAGAATCATCCACTTCCAACCCCCTGCCATGGCAGGGACACATTCCACTAGACCAGGTTGCTCCAATTTTTTAAATCACTCAAGCCATAAGCTCAAATCCTTCTGGAGTCACATTAACCCCTTTACCACGTGAGTGACACACTCATTTTGCTGTAGCGTATGCCATGACCTAACTTTTAGCTAAAACTTGAAACATCAGATCCAACCCCCAAACCCTTGGGGATCTAAATAATGGGAATCTAACTGATTTAGAAATTCTATCCTAAATTTCCCCTCACCACAATGGTAAATATTCAAGACTTTTTAAATGGGCAGAAAAGGGGAGAGTTTTCTCAGTAGCATTTGCTCACACACAGCGGTGAGATTCATGCCCAGATTTGCTGCCACATCCAGCAAATTGGTCCCTGCAGCTCCACACTTTTCACCTGAAAGAGATTTCAGAGTGAATGACACTTGAAGTACTTTAAGTCATCATGGTACCTTGCACTAATCACCATCAGCATCTAATGGCTTCATTTCTGGAAGCACTTTAACTCTTCTGGGTTTCTCAGAGGACAGGATTCCTCTGGCCACTCCATCTGCCATCATTAGGCAGCTTTAGCTGACGACTGCCAGTGGCTCTGAGCGCTACCCAGGCTCCCCCAGCATCACAAACACCTTCACAACCTCTTCACTGTGAGCCTAAACCACAAGTGGGAACACACTGCTCTCCTCTGAGGATTAGATTTCTTAGCCTGCTTTTATTCCGACAGTCTCACCGTAAGTTGTCACACAGTAAGTGCTTGACCGTGACTCAGGTCACAGGAAAAGCTGAGGATGGCTGAACTGGGGTAGGGAAATCTGTGTGCTCACTTTTACTCTGACAGAAACAATCCTGAGGTCTGTGGCTTGCTCGGCCTTTCAGCGTTCCACACCCAGTGAAACACAGCAAGGGGAGCATCTTCTATGGTGCCACGTGTTCTGCAAAGACTCATACGCCCTGTAAGATGTGGAATTGCTAATGATCATTTAATAGTACAAGCTTGCAGATAAACTAAACCTGAAAGCAAGTGGGATCCCCAGGAAGCAGCCTCTCCAGCTCAGGCACACGGCTCATCCTGGGAGAGCAGATGTGCTGTTTGTGATACACTCCGAGTGTTATCAAATCAAGGCCCCATTGAGCTAAGAAGTGAAAGGACTTGCAGAGCTGAGAAGGAACTCCTTATGAAAATGCCTTGCCAGCAACCCTCTCTTTTTTAAATCAAAGGGCTGTCAGCTCCCAGGCATCTGCTGGTTGCAGCTGTCACGGTGGAAAGGTGAGCCCTCGGTGAGTCAACAGCCCAACGTCAGACACTGACACTGCTCACGCTGCAGAAACATCCCAGTGCTGCACCTATTTCACACTGCTGCTGGGGAAACACAGAATCCCATTTAAGTCATCTTCTGCCTTAGGAAAAAAGGAGCAGAAAGAGGATAAGAATCTCTTTTCTAAGGGCAGAATTATCATCTGTTTCTTGTGTATCAAAAACTGTAACTGATGTTTTCTTGAATGTCAAAAGACCTGTTAGGATGTTCAGATCTCCATTTTATACTAATAATAGTTGCTATGTCTCATCCACACAACAGTCTACAAAGTATTAACAGTTTAGTAAATCAAATTTAAAGTCAAAATTAACCCTCTGCTTACAGCACAGGGACTTCAGGAAGGGTGCAGTGGGATATACTAAAGCTCAAAGGGATCATTTATGGGATTTTCAGTCACTCACACATTCCTCCACATTGCTTTAGGTCTAGTGTATCACAGAAGACACAGGGCTTGCTCACATTCAGTGGTAATAAAAGCAGCCAACAGACCTGAAAAGCTGCATCAACATTTTATCCTAAACAATTGCTCCAGGAAGGCTGAGCTAAAAACCCCAGGCAAGCTGTCAGTAGCTAATATTAGCCTACACACACAGAAAAATTTTTAATTTCAGAGCAATTTTCAAAGACTGCAGAAAATGTTCTGTAGACTGCAGAGAAAACCCAACAGTTCATTTTTGTGCTGATGCAGCTGCAACTGCTGTTTGCTAGATCCTATCTCAGCTTGGTCATTGCAATATCAAAGTATGATTTTATAAACCTTTTAACTCTTGTGTAAAGCACATTATACATGCTAATGGCTTCATTTGACTAAGCTGCCTTCGTCATTTTGCTGCAGCTGGGAGAAGGTACTATATAGTGATATACCCTCATATGTTAAGCAACCCCTTAATGGAATACATTGCCTTGGAGTCTTTAGTCTTTATGAAAAAAATCCTTATCACTGCCCAGAGAACTATTTTGTGTGCAGTAATTATGTAATATTAATGAACAGTATTACATACAACTATTTTCCAGCCCTATTCTTTGCGTGGCATGTACTTCAGAATGACCTGACACTGCAGAAATGCCTCTAGCTTCCATGGCTCATGTAAAATACAATAAATACATAAATAATTTAGAAGAGGAAATAGGTAGTGTTGCAAAGGCTGTGGTGTTCTTACCACTGCACTTCAAAATCTGTCGATGTGACCTTTGCAAATGCATTTTTCCATTTTCCTCTAAGGGTAACGCTTCCTCAAGCTGGACAAAAAAATTCCACACAGGCACGGAGTTTTAAATGTCCAGTTTCAAAGCTCACTTTACAATCTTATTTCTGACAGTGTGGGAGGAAAGAAGAGCCCAGGGGATGAGGCAGGACAGCTTGTCCAGGGACACCACCAGAGGCACCTGGAAAGTGATGATTATCCAGTGAATTCCATGGAAAAGCAGCTGTTTATCCCATGGAGACTCAGCTCCTCAATCTCTTGGGTTTGGAAGTTTTTTGCCCTCACTTTTCCAATAAATAACTGCTTATTTAATTCCTATTAATAAAGGAGGAATGCAGGGCTGTGTCAGGGGCCAATTAGTCAGGGCTTGCAGAGTACGCTGGTGCCGAGTATAATTTTTATAATTTTTACTGTAACTCGGTGACACCTTCATTTCTCAAAGTAAGATTTCATAGCCTGCTCATTTACAAAGTGGGCTAGTGCCTTTGGGTATTTGGGAAGGGCAAAAAGACAAATTGAAAAGCATCAAATCATTTAATTTCAAAGTGCATTAAGCACACGCCTTGCAATTTTCCGACTAAAATGTTCGTTGGCTTTTTCCAAAGAGGTTTATATTCAGGGCACAGAAATAGTTTGTGGATTTCAGATTCCTGAAATACTTAACAATGTTATTCAGGGGAAAAAAACACTAGCTTCTTGTCCTAAAAAACCCACATTCACGTGCAAAGTGTTAATGAACCCAAGTGACAGCTTAAGAACAAAAATAGCATAACCCTCCCTCCCCCCAAACGGTAGCTAATCAAACGTTTTCTAGAACAGAATTTTTGAAAAGTCTGGCATAGAATAATTAAAAAAAAAGCAAAAAGAACAATGTTGAGAGTCCAATTTAGAGAGACCAAGATGAGGTTGGTCTTGTTTTCCACCTGGGAGCCACAGGACCCCCAGCTCCTGGCTGGCCTGGCTCCTTCTGGAGCGTTGCTTGCTGGAATCTGTAGTCTCCAGGCTGCTTCTCCATTATTGCAAAGGAGAGCAGTGGTAATCTGCTCCATTTTAGGCAAATTGAGTGCAGCTCCTTGGCTCCTGGCACATTCCCAACGCGGCCCTGAGATGAGCATAATTCCACAAAATCCATAAAATTCAGAGCCCACGACTGCCACTGTTCCCCCTTCCCGTGCCTTGCAGGTAATGGGAACTCCTCTGCTGGGGTCCTTGCAGGGCACAGAGATATTCTGGCTCTGCTTAATGAATATTGGGTTTCTGTGTGCTGAGGGAACCAGTTCAGAAGAGACTTCCAGTTTTCCCTTGGAGTTGCTCACCTGATGGGTTTCATGTCACATTTCTGCTGCCAAGGGAAGGGGGGACGTTGCAGATCCAGTGTTCCCCTCCTTCTGCCTTGCAGGGGGAACAGGGTGTGTTTCCACAGAGCAGAATGAACTCCTGCTTTCCAATTTTTCCCCATGTTAGGAAATAGGTCCTGTCTCATTACTGGTGACAGCACATATTGGTAGGTCATAGAGCAAAGGGAGAGCCTTGCGTAGAACAGCTGGGGCCCAGAGCCAGAAATCTCATTAAAGTAAGCTGCTGCTATTTCCAGCCTGTAATAGAGCTTTGGAGCTTGATTATATTCAGTGAAAGCAGGTCATTACAAACACAGTGCTTTTTGCATATTATCTAAATTGAAATAATAATATGTTCTCTCCTTTCATGTGCTATATTGATAAATCCCAACTTATGAATGAAACATGTTGATTAGTTAGTTAAAAATAATTAGTTCCATATTATGCCTCCAAGTTTAAGGCTTGATTAGTGCAAACAAATAACTTTTCTTGATAATAAGTCATTTACAGAGTATTCTCTTAAGTGGAGCACACAGGCATAAAAATAATCTGCAGCAATAAATTGTGTTATTTGTTCTCTCTTTTCTCTTTGACTTGAAATATAACAGTACTTTCAGAACTTGAGAAACACGATATCTATATGCAGATTCTGATCTCAACAGCAACTGCTGCAGTGCCACCCTGGCATTATTTGATGGAGGTGGCACAGCACCAGATAAGAATGTGACCATAAATGTTCCTTCATTCAGTGTTTCTGGCCACATAGCCCCCAAAGAAGAACAATGATTGCTTCCAGTGACTGAGAATATCACTCTGTCATTTAACTTGCATTTAAATATTCTGATATTTGCATCAGAAGTGAGCTAATGAGTGGTTTTCCTGAGCAGTGGAAGTTCTTTTGAAAGAAAACAAAACCCTGCATGAACATTTTCTAGTCGTCAGTTCACTGAAGCCAGCACTATTCAACAATGTCCATAAAGCTTAAACCCCATCCTGAATATGAACATTTTCCTGAACCAGGGCTTGGGGCAATCATAAAGTCTTTTTTATTTTTTTTTTTTTTTTAACTCCTATAGGGTTCTTCTCACACAGGCCAAGGATGTGTACAGGAGACATCCCTTAAAAAAGGCTATACATTGATAGGATTATGGGATATATACTGCAATAAAATTAGATAACATCCTGGTAAAAAACCTCAACTCTGTTGATACTGCTGTCTCTGCTGCTGCTCCCACCTACAGAGCCTCTCTGATGGAAAGTTATGGCTCTCAATTATCACTGTGAAAATCCAGCCCTATTTTGGGAGTGCTTATAACTTTTAGCAGCCATGGAGGCGTTGTTGGAGAATAACAACCTTCGTGTTGAGGCGCTCAGGCATGACAAGCCTGCAGGAGGCAAATAATACACCTCTGTAGAGCAGTTTGACAAAACTCTTCCCCTCCTGCTTGACAGGAAAACTTGCAAAGCCTGGGAAGAGGAGCAGACCTTTGCTTCCAGGCTGCCAGGAAGGGAATGAACTCACTGGCAGCACTTGTGGTCTCAGCAGATGACACCGAGACCACCAGATTCCTGACTCTACATAATCACCAAACAGGCAGGAGCTAGAAATGGTTAAATCTCTCCTCCTTTGTGAAAGAACTGAGGTGACTTACTGGTTAAAAACTCTTCAATCCCCCCCCCAGTCCTCTCAAAGGGCACTTACTGAGAAATGGTAATGGTTTGCAGTCTCAGAGTGCTTTTAGAGCACTCAGTGTCAGAAAAAATGGCATTAACCCACTCTCCTCTCCATATTCTGGACCTGTTTCTCAATGCTAATCAGGAGTAATTTCACTGAAGGGAGTTATACAAGACCTGTGTAAAAGTGGAATCGGATCCATACATCATACATTTAAGATTCCTGGCAAAATATGCTCTATTTACTTGAGGAAATTAAAACATTTCAGAATGTGGATGATTTAAGGGCTATGTTCTTACTTCCTAGAAATTAGAACAGTACCTCATGTAATCAATAAGTGTATAAAACTGTCTGAAATGCAAGCATTGCAGAGGTCAGGAGTGGAAAAAACACAGCTGAAATCACTTTACATGATATACTGGAAAAGCAACATTATTTTTACCAACAGCACTGAGAAGCCATTGCAAAAGGCAAGAAACTGATTGACTGGTATGGCAAAGACCATTTGTTTGACAAAGTCAATTTTGCCACTTGCATGGCAAATAAAACACAAAATTTGACTGTTCAGTGAAGCACTTTGGTTCCAACCTCCTTTGAACTTTAAGAAATTCAGGAAAAAAAGCACTTGGGTTGGGCCTGTGTTGGAAACGCTGCACTGTGTGCACACCACACCATCAGGGTTATTTTCACATCAAATCACAGGCACCAGGCAGGGTGGGGTGTATTCTCTCCTCAGGGGTCTGGAATTGAAATTCCTCAGTTACATGCAAAGCCTTTCCAGTGTTTTCCACAAGAAGCAGCTCCACTAAGGGTAACAAAAATGCTGATTCTGCAAAGGAGATGCTGCAGATCCTCCAGGAGAGCTGTAGGACAGAAAGGGGCTCTTAAACATGTAAAGAGTCACTCAGCTCTCACCCTGGAATCTGAAAGAGCTGCTTGAGGAGGTTTTGCAGAATCACAGAATATCCTGAGCTGGGAGGGACCCACAGGGTCATCCAGCCCAGCCCTGGCCCTGCACAGACCCCAAACAACCCCACCCTGCGCATCCCTGGCAGCGCTGTCCAAACTCCTGGAGCTCTGGCAGCCTTGGGGCTGTGCCCATTCCCTGGGGAGCCTGGGCAGTGCCCAGCACCTCTGGGGGAAGAATTTTCCCTGATCTCCAACCTAAGCCTCCCCTGGCAGCTCCAGCTGTCCCTGGGTCCTGTCCCTGCCACAGGAGCAGAGGTTGGAGCTGCCCCTGTGTTGCCCCTCGGGAGGAGGCTGCAGGTTTGATGAAACTTGGAGGTAACAAGAAATTGAAGAAGGAAATGTCCTGGACTTTGAAAGCATAAATATGCTGCCCATGGTTTTCTGACTTGTAATAACTCATAGAGCACTGGATCAGCTCCTGGGCTGCTGCAAGAGTAGAAGGAGGCTGCTAGAAAGAGGAACAAACCCTCCTCTGTGCTGCCCCTTCCCCTGTGTTACAATACACCGAGGCTTGTGATGTTTGGCTGAAGAATGGTGAAAGCTAGGAGTGACTCTGGACAACACTTGCTGGTGATCCTGAGTCACTGGCTGATGCTGAAGGCAGAGCTGCAGTCAGATGTGGGGTGTGCAACGGGGACTTTGCCATCAGTGGAGCCGCCGTTTGCTTTATGCCTCGTCCAAACTTTGCATCACAAATGCTCCTAAAGGCATTCAAAGGAATTTCTGTGAACGTCCAGTGAGGGGAATGGACCCCTGCAGAGCCAGCCTGGGTTTTGAATGGGTTGGCTTTTTTGGCTTGTCACATCTTCCCAGGCTCCAAACCTCTGCCTTTGTATTGTAACATGGTGTGCCGTAAATATCTGTAATGGAAGGGATTACATCAGCCACCTTCGTGTTGCCAATCTCAATATTAAACTCTGCAGCAGCAAGGAGCCCTGCCCAGAGGACTATGACAACTATTCAGCTCCATTTATATTAGAATACAAAGTACAGAATAAACCCACATCGTTTCTGGCAACTGATACTACGTGTCAGATAAGAATGGCACAGGGGAGAACAATGCCAGAGCTCTGAAGTTCCTTCTTAGATTAAGAGCTGAGGGTACTTGATACGTGCCCTTCCAGAATGTGCTGTAGGGCAGTCATTTTTTAATTTTATTTTTTAAATGGTAAACCCCCAATATCTAAGCAAAAGCAAAATGTAGCTTCCTATTTCTAAACCCACTGACTCTGCTAAGGGTGCACCAAGGGAGAGAGAGAGAAATCTGGTTGGATTTTAATGTCGTTTCACCTCACTTCAGATACTCAAAAGACACTGGTTAAAATGCTTGCAAATATGTTTGACTTTTGCTGGTGGTTTCTGTTCATTCAGCTGCACATTGAATGTACTCTCCTCACTGCAATTTCAGGTTTGCTTGAGGTTGTTTGGGCCAAATAAAATCCCATCCCTATGAGATAAGCCCACATTAGATTCCAGGGAGTTTGGCCAGAACCATTGTCCCTGTGTTAGGCTGCTCATCAGAACTTTTCCTTTTCCAGTCCTCATCGTGAACATTCTTGGAGGAGACTGCTCAAAGATTTAGGTAGCAAGTGTGAAATAATTAGACTCAGTGGAACACAGGTTCTAAAGAGTGGAAGGCATGATTCAGCATTTCATCTTTTCAGCATTAGTGATGTCTTGTTTATTTTTTGTAGATTTTCAAGGGAAGAACTGGACTGACTTCTCTGCATGGGACCTAGAGATCCTGTAACTGGAAAGATAAAGGAGTTGGCAAGAACTTGCTTTATCCATCATGCTGCTCTCTGACTGCTGCTAGCCCCACAGAGATGGCTTCATTCCATCAGCATTTACTGCAGATAAATTGCAAACAGCACGTTGAGATGATCTGAGGGAAGAAGCAATAAAAACACAGAAAATATGAACGCTCAGAAAACTGCATTGTCTGCAGGAATATGGAACCAGATCCCCAGGTTCTGTGCCTTTATTTCAGTGAAGGAGCTGGGCTATTGTTTCTATTTAAAATTGGTTGCCATGGTGGTACCATCCGGGCTTTCGCCCTGATGAAAATTGTTTGCATCGGTGACGCAGGAGCTCTGGCAACCCAGTGTTTGCATCTACCCCCAGCACAGCAGCAACTGTGCAACTGGAACCTGGTGCTTCACCTGTGCACCCCAACCAGGTTCCTTAAACACCCAGGCTGTCAAAACTATGGGGAAGTGGGAACACAGGTTTGTGTTTGCAGCTCCTGAGGCTGCAGAGACCTCAGACAAAATGGAAATGCTGAAGTGAAAGCCCACGGCCAGGGGCACCCTTCCCCATGCATGACAGTTTGGGTTTTGCAGCAGGACCTGGAATTTTGGGGAAGTTTCATGTCTCATGTCTTGAAAGGGATGGGATGCCCTGCCTGACATTCAGATCTGCTGATACAAGAGTGTCTCTCTTCCATTTTCTAATGAGCCTCAATCATTAGACTCCTTATGTCACAGGCAGCCAGGGATCCCATTTATTAGGTGAATGGCAGCCACCAGGACACTCAGAAATGTCGCCACAGGAGCAGAGGTTAAAAAAGGAACTCTTCATATACATTTATTTCAGGTGACAGTTCAACTTCTGGCCCAAACTTGCTATGGCTTCAGGCTTAGGAGTGCCAGAATCTCGAGAGGATCCTCCAGAATTTCACCTTTCTTCCCACTTGGTGCTGATTCTGTAGGGCACATTCACAGGAACAAACCCAAACCAGTCTGAAGTCTCGGAGGAATTTTTAGGCTTAAAGCTTTGTCTTTAATTAAAAAAGTTGTTTTGGACTAATAAAGCTCCTACAAGGGACAGATGGGGTTAATGCTCCTCCCTTCATTAGCTGTCAGCACTGCACCATGCACAAAACAGCAGCAGATTTACTGGAGTGGTGCTGGTTAAATTGAATTAGATCTGGAACAGTAGTATCAGTCCCCTGTCTTTACCTTTATTGGGAAATCCTCCTCTCCAGCAGATGTGATAAGTGGGGGAGGAGGAACTCAAGAGCAGCTGTGAACAATGAACAAGCACCAAACGTTATCAGCAGGAAAGAGAACCTGGCAGTGCCAAGTGCACGATGGCAGCTCACGCTGTGCACAGCGGAGTGCCCGTGGTGCCAGCTCTGTATTCCCTTCTAGGGTGCAAATGAAACAGCCTGGCAGCTGCCTGCCTGCCTGCCTTTCCAGCATGGATATTGTATTTCAGCTGATGTGCCTGCCGTGCCCATTCTGCTGAGCTGGAAGGGAAAGATCTGCTGAGTAAGAAATTATTAAAGGCCGGCAAGAGCCTCGCTGTCCCTTGGCGCTGTCGGTGCGGCCCTTATGGATAATGGAACAGCTTTTCCAGGAACACAATGGACAGGGAGCAGGCTGTGTTAGCACCTCACTGCTTCAGTCAGCTCTTCCAGGCAGGGCTGCTCTCCACAGAGGCGATGTTGTGCTGTGCCTTTATTCCCGGGATGTCGGAGCTGAGGCAGTGCTCCCTGCGATGCATCGCCTCCCAGCCACACACTCCCAGCCTTAAAAGCATCACAGGCTTCAAACTGGGATTGTTTTAAAAGGGGCTGGCCAGGGAGGGTCTTTGGAGGGAGAATTGAGGGTCTCTCACAGTCCTGGGAACCATTGGAAAGAGGAAAGCTGCAGGTCAGAGCTTCACCCCGTCGCTGTCACCAGGAGTTGGCAAGAGCCAGGTCAGAGCACCTGGATGCTGAAGCCAGGAGCTTTGTATAAAACTGAGAAGTGGTTTCCTGAAAGCTCCCTCTTACAAGCTGAAGGATGGGAGAAGCCAGGTGACTGTGTTTGTACAGAAGGCATCGTTCTCTTAAACCCTTTTAATCAAACCACTCTAAAAAGGGGGCAACCTGTAATAAATGCAGGAAAAAATCAGCATATAGGGGGAGAATATCAGAGGCTGCACTTGGTTAGGCCTTTCCTCTGTGTATAATCTGAATGATAGAAGCTGATAGCTGTGCTCTCCTGGCAGCAGCTTTTGTGGGACAGAATGTCATCCCTTGCCACGGGTCTTGTGGGTTACTCTGAAGGCATAAAGGGGGTAGAAACTGTGCCCCACAAAGCTCTGCTACCCCAGCACTTTAGGAAAGGTCCTGGCCCCTTCTCAAGCTCAGCCTTATCATTAGACTGCAATGGGGAGAGGCAAGAGAAAGATTTGTGCCGTAAATATTGTATCAGGCAGTCTGGGCTGCTTCAAATGAGAGCAGCTCATCAGGAGCTACTAAATATAAAATCATCCTCAGGGCAGCTCCAGTTTAAGCCAGGGCATGTCAGCCCTCAGAGAAGCACAGCATCTCTGGGATGTAAATAAGATAAAGACAGGGTGAGGGGGAGAATTAGAACTTACAATTGAAATTCTGGGAAATAAATGGAAGGTGTGCCACGTAAAGGGAGAGGACCAAACAAAAATCCATCAGGAACATGAAATGTCCAGTATCTGCGGTCCTGGAGTTTGGAATTTCCAGTGTCCTCTGGCACAGTCTGCCTTACACAAATCACCCCACATACCATGGTGGCCTCTCTACCTTGGAGGACCTTTAAACTCATTCTAACCCTTCTCTCCCCTCTGCTTTCTCCAGATTGTTTCTTCCCCTGTGTTTGTACATAACCCACAACGTATTGGTGTGCTAAAAGCCATTGGCAATAAGCAGAAATACAATAATTAAATCTTTCAGCAGCAGAACTGAGTCTCCCATTGCTGCAGACTAAACTCCACCTCCTAAAAAGACAGAAGATGTTCTCTGTGGTTTTCCTGTTTGAGTCCACCAGTTCTGTGGATGGGAGATCTAGAGCCAGTTTTACATTTAATATGGGTGTAACGTGGCCTGATGGAGGTGCAAGGGAAGCAGATCCAAAAAACTCCCAGAACAGACAGGGGTCAGGTTCCTGCTGGATGTTATTGAACTAGTTCAGTGATCCAAAACTGGATCTGAACTTTGCTGCTCTGGCCTATATCTGAGGGAGATAAAAGCTGCTATCTATATCCTTGGGGCCATTTCTGAGCTGTGTTGTGTTTCCAGGTTATATTACCAACAGCTGACTCTGCTGACTTCTTGCATCTGATTCATTCCTCCACTTTTATCCATGTTTTCAGAATACAGCTCATTCCACAACATATGGAAATCAACAATTACCAGTTAATGCTGAAATTTAACGAGGTGGCAGCAGGACACACTGACTGAGAGTTAATCATATGAGCCAGACCATGCTGACAGGTTTGCAAATACCTTTGCTAAGCCTCAGTGTCAACACAGTTTTATATAGTGGAGGCAGGTCCTCTCTTGAAGGGCACTTGCATCACCCTTGGCGTTGGTGTCCTGGCACTTTTTGCATGTAACTCTCTCTATTCCACAGGCACATCTCTGAGGAGTTTTCCAAGTTCTCACCATACCTGGGCCAAGTGTACTGCATATAATTAACTTTCATTCTGAAAATAATCCTTTAATCACAGCGTTAGAAGCATAATTTTAAAAGAAATTACAAAGAAAAGAAAACAACACAATTCTACAGTACGAGACAACATTAGTAAGGAAAAGTAGCTACATCTCAATCTACAATAAACCAGCCCAATTTAACCTGTGGTTTTATCATCTCCTGCTGTATCAATTTAGTCCTATCAGACCTACTTTGGTACACACATCTTCTAAATGGCTGTTTACCCCTGCAGCAGGTGCCTGCAGCCTTTTATCCCTGGCACCCCATGAAAAATGAGCAAGGAAATGAAGCAGGACACTCTGACAAGCTGGAGTGGAGGGAGATTAGGTGAGCACCTAAACAGGAACTGGGAATCTAATTTGTCTTGGTATCAACAGTATCCAAGCATCTGAACATCTTTTAGTACCTTGACCCAATTGCCTTGGCCACAGATCACCCAATAAATCTGTCACAAAGCGATTCAGGTGTCCCCAGGTCATCTGCTGGCACCCAAAATAACAAACTGGTGGTTGGGGATCCTCAGAAATAGTTCTTCAGGACAGTGAAAGTGCTACATTCGACCTGCTGGGCCAGAAAAAATCCACTTCTTGTGCAACCTTGACTTAATTCTGGCAGCTGTCCTGAGGCTTGTCCCAGAGTCAGCTACTACTGTAGGCTATGGGCTGAAATTCATCCAAGGCTCTGTAGATCTTCAAGCCAAACTCTTGCTCTTTGTGCAGGATGTGTTGCAACAGCCAAACCCTGCTGAGCCCCAGAAAGTGGCCTGGAATTGCAGCACTGGGTGTTGGGACTGGTGATGGATTCTTTTACCAACGCTTAAAACAGGAAAACCAACCTGCATAGAATTGAGCAGGTGTTGCTAGGAGGCTTCAGAGCTGCTTTCTGAAGTTATTCCTCAAATGATGGGTTGCTTTGTTTGGATTTTTAAGCAACTTTGGGAGCTAAATACAGCTGGATCAAAATCACTGTTAAAGGGAATTGGATTTGGTGACCCTCCATTTCCTGAGACTTGTATTTTCTGGGCACAAAACAGCTGTTTGGATCTGTCTCTGAGAGGTTCAGGAATGAAAAACAGGGGTTCTGACACTGTTTATTTGTACTAAGACTGGAGCTGAGTATCTCAGCCCAGAATGTCTGGAGCACACACACACAATATATACTTTTACCACCATTACAGCCGTGGGTGTATGTACATGTATTTACAGTGTATACAAACAAACCTCCTTTTACATTCATGTGTGTGGTTTAGCTGTCAGAACACTCCCAACAGAGCCAGGCACAACTTAATCTTTCATAGTCCCTGGTCACCAGGCCAAAAACATACCATCAATTTACACTTTTGAATGTCTACATCACAACTCAGATTGTTTGTCAACATGATACCTTTATTTCTAATTTGAGTTCCTCATAAAGTCCCTTTCTGTTCTTCTGATTGCACAGTAGAACATGAGGACCTCTCTGTTTGACAGACAGATTAAAACTGGGTAAAAATAGATACAGCAAATTGGTTTGCTGAGGACCTTTGCTGATAGGAAGACAGAAACTTCATTGCTGCAATCAAAATCTGGGGGTTTTTACCCAAATAGTTTCCATACAGTCTTAGAGGAGACAAGGCACTGCCATTTTTTTCCTTAAAACTCAACTATTTCCTTCTTGACAGTTTTTACAAGTTATGAATGTTATAAGCATAATGGCTCAAGGAGGGGAGAGCCCTGGACTGACTTTAGAGAAAGACATAAAGTTTAATAAAGCCAGGACACCCCCTGGCAAGAGAAACAATGAGAAAGGTCATCAAAGTATGTACACACACAAGTGTTTAAATAATATGACCAAAAGCAGAGTTATCACATAAAGT
Source organism: Climacteris rufus (assembly GCA_013398175.1). NCBI lineage: Eukaryota > Metazoa > Chordata > Aves > Passeriformes > Climacteridae > Climacteris > Climacteris rufus. The sequence goes on along the minus strand of VZRZ01001704.1, from coordinate 75,518 downwards.
CCATGCTCTATAACTTTGCACAAAGTCCCTTACTACTGGGGAGAGAAGATGACATCTTTCCTAAAGTCCACTAATTCAGAGTAGATTTTTTGGCCCCATTGCCACAGTAAATGATCAGGATGAGTGGGAAGTGTGTTTGAACGTGGTAAACAGTGATGAACCACCCAATCTGCTGCCTGGGTGAGATGGATCCTCCCTCCACGTGGGATCTGCTCCTCCTGCCTCTGGCTGAGGTGCCACTGATTCTCAGTGAGAGAAGTCATTGGAGTTCAGTAAAACCACAGCTTTTTCTGGGTACCTTCAAGAGTGATTTGTGTATTTGGTTCATGTTTCAGGGGTGGAAAAATCATTAAGCCCATTAAAAGAATAATATTGCAAGCCCCAGTGCAGGGAAGGGTGAAGTCCAGTGGCTGCCACTGGACTGGGAAGAGAGGGAGGATCCAGTCTGTGAGCCCTGGCCCTTACCCTGCATAAATCAGCACATTTTTAGTGTGGCTCAAGCATCTGCCTGTGACAGAGATGCTCTCACTGAGGACAGAGAGAAACGTTCATCAACAGCAACAAAAGACCTTGGAGCATCCCTCCCCAGCCCTTTATTTCCTGAGTGTGTAAGCCATGAATGATGAGAGTGCTGAGGGTTAAAGGAAAAATAAAAAATCACTCTCCAGGAAAACATACAAGAGAAGGGCAGCTAAATCTCTGACAGATGAGAACGCTCTCGGGGTGTCAGCAACAGGAGTTCTGATTTACACTATCTGGAGGGAGAGATAAGGACTCCACAGTACAGCAGCATCTAATAAATGATGCCTGCAGCACAATAACGAGAGCAAGCTCTTCATTTTATTTATTTATTTCGCAGTTAATTTAGTGTTCCTGAAAGCAAGGGCCTTTTTTATGCCTCTGGTCACTGACAGTGCAGCCAAGTCCTCCCTCACTCACAGCTCTGTCAAAAGACACTTTATAAATAACTTCTGCACCCCTGACCTGGGGGATCCAGCACTTGAAAAGAAGGATGAGGAGCACTGGCAGCCACATCCCAGCCCAGCCCTGCAGGGTCTCACATGGACCTACCTGGCTCAGTCCTGGCCTCAAAGCAATGAGCAAGGCACCCTGTGGATGTGGGAGCACATGAGGCACAGAACCAGCAACTCCTCTTATAAAATTCATCTCATTCCAACGTCTGGGGTCTGCTACAAGTGTTTGAAATGAAGTCTTGTGACAAAAAGATCAGATAAAAGTTGAAGTATAAAATAACAACTCCTCCTTTCTCAGCCCCCACCACCCCAACTGCAAAAACCCAACTGCTGATTTGGGGGACAAGTTAAAAAGTCACCCAAACACCTCATTTAGGGCCATTCCCCCTGCTTTGCAGGAAGGTTTGCTGCATGATTTCAGTGCACTTGTTCAGAACAAGAGGTATTGCAAACACCTACTTTGTTTTTGCTGCTGCTTCCATGTTCCTCATTCCCTGCAGTGTGTCCCTGGCTCATTAGTCATGTTGGGGCAATGATAAGGTGGAGAATGATTACATAGTTGGCTCAGACTTTTCCCTTCCCAGTACAGAGTGTGCTTGGATCCCTCCTGGGTGGAGGCTGACCTGAATGCCTTCTTTAAACCCTGCACATTCAAGCCTGTACTGTAATGATTTCCACTTTGGTTATGTACCTGTTCCTGTTCCCATTCCCAGGGCCCAGCTTTCCAAACAGGATGGTCCTGATTCAGGTCCTGTTGTTGGCTTTGCTGATTTGAGTGAAAAAAATGCAGATCCACACAGGAACAACTCACCTTTGCTCAGCTGTCTTTAGAAAAAGCTTTGCTCTGTGCATTCCTCGCCTGTTATTACGTGCAGTGACTTCAGTGGGTGAGTGAGTGTTGTGACAGCCCCCTGAGGAATATTGCCTGTGGGAATAACTTTCTGAGCTACTTAGAAGGTGTTTTGTGAGTGACTGCATTAGGAGGTGCTCACTGGTGAGGTTCTGGGTTTGTCTCTCTGTCAGAACAGGCGTGGGTTTTACCCACCTCAACAACTCCTACCCTGAGACAGGCCAGAGCTCACTTCACTGGCTAACAGAGCACAGGAAAACTCATAGGCTTAGAATTCAAGGATGTGCTCAATCTTTTCCCCCAAACCTGCTCTTCTTGTGTGTGTTTTTATTTTGCAGAAGGTACTAATATCCCTTCTCCACCAGTCTGAGCCTCGGCTTCCTCCTTGACTCAGTCTTTGACTCAACTTTACACTGAAGCCTGATCATTCCTTCTGCCATATGTTCAATTTTAGCCTTTCCTCTATTCCCACACTGAGAGGAGTAACCCAAACACAAAGTGCCTCGTGACTTGCCTGTAGCAAACTTCTCCTTTCTGCCACAACGCCACCGGAATTACCTGTTCACAGCCACCCCTGTTCCTCCTGTTGCTCCACAGCCTCCCACTGATCCCGCCCTCACATCCATGCCCTTTGCCTGCAGTGCTTATGGAAAAGCAGGTGGAAGGTGCAGCCTGAGGAGAGGGGGTTGGAGAGGAAGTTTTGGGCAGGGAAAGACAGAACCGGCAGCAGGGTCTGGCTCAGCCCTGCCGAGGTACCACCGCTCCAGCCCTGAGCTCCTGCCTTGCTGTTCTTGCATTCCCAGCTCCCACAGCTGTCAGAAAACTTCTGCCAGGGAAAGCAGGGCTCTCCCCCACCTGCCTCTGGCCCTACCCACGACTTAGTCCTTGCCTGGAACCTCTCCTGCTGCTTTGCACTCCTGCATCCCACCCTGCTCTGCCCCAGCCTGGCTGAGGTTTGACCACTCAGGTCTGTGTCCAGGGACTTCCAACACCTCTCTGCCATCTCTGGACATGGCAATGTCTAAAAGAGCCAGGTGGTTCACTTGGCCTGTTCTCCACCAGCTTTCTTTTTCTTTCACATCAACTTCAGTGGCCCCAAATTCTCACAGTGTTGCCCAAACACCAGCATAGGTCTGAGCCCTGCTGCCTTGGCAGACTAAGTGGTGAACCCACTTGCTACTGAGGCATCCACCCATTCCACCAAAATACATAAAAAAACAAGGAACTAACATATTCTAGACATTAAATCAGGCACCTGAAGTCATCATCAACTTATTCTGCTTTTAAGTCCCTTAGTGATAAAAAGAACCTTGAGATGTTGAGATGTTTCAAAGCTGCTTTGGGATTTAGATTGATCTAATTTGGGGTTTGGGCACCTACACATCTTAGGCTGCACTGAAAATTCCAAGCTAAGCTGATTTTTTATGTGGGAGAAGATGCTGCTTCCCAGAGTAAAGGGAACTGTTTGCCTTGAAGCCAGAGTCCACAAAGTCAGAAAGGCTGGAGGGGATTGGAGAGGAAGGAGGGCAGGCACATTCCCAGTGGAAAATGCTATTGATCCTTTGCCCTAACAGCAATAGCCAGGAATACTGCAACATGAACTAACCTGCCCACCAAAGCAAAGTGCTCAGCAATTTGTAAAAATCCCCTCTAGAATGTAAAGAACAAGACCAGAAATGCTATTTAAGGTTTGCAGGTTTCCTCAGGCAACGAAAGGAGCAGAAGCCTGATTAATCTCTGATTTGTTCCCCTGCAGGAGAACAAACACATCCCCTGTGCTCACACACACAGCTCGGGAAGGGCTGGTGTTGGATTTGTCACTGCAGAGGGAGAATGTGCAGAGAGAGGGGGAGAGGGAGAAAAACACTTTCTCTACCATGAGGAACGTTCCCTCAGCTGAAGGCACAGTTCTCACATCCTGGGCTCAGTCACAGCAATACTGAGCTTGGGGGAACACCCTGACTTGGATGCATTTTGTCAGAGAAAAGGATCACCTCTGATAAATAAAATAAAAATAAAGCCCTAATAACACTTCATGTTTTCTTTTTCACTTCAGAGACAGAGCTCTCTAGGTGCACTCTGAAATGCTAAAGAGGAAATTCCTGCTGGCACAGAGGAGCCAGCAGCAAGATTTGGGATGGTAATGTTCCGTTCCAGATACAGACTGAAAGGAGTGTACCACTGAGCAAACAGCTGCCTGCTCCCAGAAAACACCCTCTGGAGGATTAGTGGGAGCTGTTTCCATCTGACAGCCTGGCACTGAACCCTCTGCCTGGCCAGGACTCATCTCTGAGGGGGCAGCACAGGTGGAGAAAAGCCCCAGGAAAGCGAGGATTCCTCAAATCTTTAATGGTGTGGCTTGAAAGGGGAAGAGACACAATGCTGAACATCTCCTGGCTTCACAGGGCAGTGGATCAAACCACTGAATATTATTATTGTAAAAGAAGAGTGTCCAGTGGGCCTTGGGAATGAAGGAGACTCCATTGCACTGTGGTGCATCAGCAATTCCCAACAAAAATGTGGCAAGGATGGATGAGAGGAGCAAGTGGGTACAGACAGATCAGGAAGGGGAGCATGAGAGTTTTCAGATTGCTGACAATTCTGTAAACATGAATGAGTAATTTTGTTTGATATTTTAGAAGTTATGAAGAGGCAGCTTGGCACTGGGCAAAAAATGTTTCCCGCTGGACTTTGTAATAACCAAACTCCAGAACATTTTTAAATGAAGAGTCAGCCTGAATCAAAACAAGGATTAAAAAAAAAAAAAAAGAAAAAGTTTTGTTTGCAATGTCAAATGAAATGGTCTGGACGTTTCTGTGCCTTTTTCAAAATTAAACCAAAATGATGTTTTGGAAAATCTTGTTCTTCCAAATCTTCTTTTCTTGCAAGAAGGAACAACTGGGCTGGAGGCAAAGCATCTTATCCCTCTCCCTGCAAAGATCACAGGAAACAAGCCTTGTTATCTGGATAACATGTCAGCTGCCAAACCACTGCTGAGGTTTTCAGTGCACTGCTGGGCTGAGGAGGATTTTGAGGAAGAATCTGGAAAGGGAGAGTAAAGCCTTGAAGGTACCAACCAGAACAAGGGGAAAAAAGATGGGGGTGTAGGGTAGAAATGTTTTTAGAATGGAAGAGGAAGGCAAAACATAGAAGAGATCTAAGCACTCTACAGCCCAGTAGACATGAGAGAGAGGACTGGGAGAGTGGACAAAGGCAGTGATTTCTCTGGGATACCTGGAGAAGGTGAGAGATGCTCCAGCCCAAGTGATGAGCCAGAAAACAGACCCCTGTATCCTGCAGGGTGTGAGACTAAAATACACACTCAGAAATACATCTCAGAAAGCTCAAGAGACTAAACATGATTTCCAGCCTGAAGTGATGGCACCAGCCCATGCCTGGACCTGACCTCTCAGAGGCTGAGGAGGTTGGTGTGGAAAGTTTGATGGTGATGCAGGAGTGCAGGGAGAGCTGGCCTGGCCATCGATGGTGAGCAGAGCAGGGAGACACCGACCACCTTCCTCTAAGGTGTCCTGAAGTCTTGGAAAAGAAGGAGTGCTGCCACCTCTGTGTTCTGGGAGGGATGGGAAGAGGACCCTTTTCAGAGGGGCTGCCAGAGGTCTGAGGCTGCTTTGCAAATTTGCAATCAGTTATTAATCAGGCAGCTTTGGGACAGATGGCAGAAATGCTGCTGCTCCAACAGACCACAGCTCCAAACAGCAGCCCCAGGGTGGGAGCAGAGGGAGCAGAGATGGGCATCACCACACAGGGCTCCTGCTCCACTCCTGTTTTCTGCCTCTCTGCACCCAGCAGGGAACAGCCCAGCATGAAAGGGTTGTGAAGGGTTCAGAGGAGAGGAACTTGGAATACAAGTAGGGAGGTTAATTTGGGTGTCACATGTGAGTTGTCAGTGACAACAGCCCAATAATTTGGGATCCACGAGAGGGTCAGATTGGGCTGTGGTGGTTTCTCCCCGAGCTGACAAACCCTTCTACAAGCACCCTGCAGAAGTGCTGGCCTGTCACACATGCCCTGTGAGAGATGAGCTCTTTCCTCCCTCCATTTGAAACAACTCCTGTATGAGCAGTGCTTTCATCTATTATTCAAAATAATTTCACAAGCTCTTTACTTTTCACCCCATAATTATTATTCAATATTCAGGTATCGGCTGGAATTCATTCCTGCCCTGTAATGTGAGAAATAAAACTGCTGGGGAGTTTTCCCACTGTGAAAACTCACGGTGAGCCCATATAAAGTTTGTTCCTCTGCAAGCCCTTGCATACGTGAGCTCAGTATTTCCACCCCTGCAAGGACTACGTAGCTGTGTGGGAATGCCTGGAGAAGGCCTTTGAAGAGGGGCAGATCCGACTGGAATTTCAGTTCTAATTAATTGCTGTAGAAAATGTCACCGGTATTATTCACCCAGCTGTACTCTTATGTCATGTTTGCCTGAGACAAAGTTCTCCCGTGTGCTGCAATGAATCATAATATTTAAGGTGAATATGCAGCAGTGACATTCACCAGCAGTTGGAGCTTGGGATGAGCCTCACTGGGCTCTTCTCCCAGCTGCAGCTGGATGTGCTTCCACTTGACCCATTCCTGAGGTGCTTCCCTGCTCAGGAGCAGCCCCCACTCCACCTTCACAGGAGGAACCTCTGTGCACCCTCTGCACCAGGATTTCCAGTGCCCTGTCGGATCTGAGAGTCTGCCACACACAGCTGGGGTGGGAGGGCAGAAGGAAGTGTTGGTAGGGCTGTAAACACCTTGGCTTCCTGTTGGTCTCCAGAGCTGACAGAGATCAGGCTGCTTCATGCTGAGGAGACTAAGCCAAGGTGGGAAGAGGTGGCTGTTATGTATCATCAGCTTAAGCTGCAATTAATGTTTTTTGGTTGGTTTTTTTTGGTGTTTTTTTTTTTAAATATCCCTTTGCAGAGCAGGTTCCTCTCTGCTCTCTCCTTTGAGTTAAACCTTCCACCACTCCCAGTCCTGCCAACACCCACTGGTAAGGAGCACTGCAGAGAAATCTAATCAGACAGGAGATCAACTCATTACCCTGAGAAGTAAACGTGTCTCTCAGACAAAGCAGCAATTTTGTCTGAGTCATTGCAGCATCCCTGAGTGTATCCAAAACAATCAAAAGCTGGCTAAACCAGTCCATTAGTAGCAGAGCCATCACCTTTTTTCCTCCTGCACGGTCCCAAGGAGAAGCCATGCTCTGCTTGCCCTACTCCTGGCGAGAAAACCTCCTGCCCCTTTGTTAATTAATAATTCAGAGAAATCCCATGGCCTGAATGTTCATGTCTCCTCTTAGTTACAGGACTTTAAAATGTGGCAAGAGAAAGGACAATTTTAAATCCTTGGACCAACTGGTGAAGGGCTGGGAATGGTGTAATCAGTGTAGATGGGGATGAACGCCCCAGAGCTGTGCAGATGAACACAAACAGGAGGAGGAACAGCGTTACCATAGAAATGAGGAGCTGCCTGTGCAGACATCGTTTGTCACATCAGCATCCCTGCCACGGGGGGCTGTGGTGGGGCTGGGGCTGCCTTTGGGTGTGCAGGGGTTCAGCTGCTCCCTGTGACTTGCTGGGGCCACTTGGGAGAGCTGATACTGAACTCTGATCGTGGCCAGGGAAGTGCTGGGGAAGGAGCAGAAGCGCTGGCTCAGGTGCCATCCAGGAAAGAAGTTTTGGAGCTGTGGCACCAGCCCTGCTTCCTGCCAGGAAGGATGACCAAAAGCTGAACACCTCTCAAGCAAAGCATGAGCAGAGTGGGGCTGAGAGCTTTGAATTCCTCCCTTGGGGTCACAGGATCACAGAACCACTGGGTGCAGGTGGAGGAGGGCAAGTGGTGCCATGAATTAGGGTCATAGAATGGTTTGGGTTGGAAGAGACCTCGAATCTCATCCAGTGCCACCCCCTGCCATGGGCAGGGACACCTTCCACTAGACCAGGTTGCTCCAAGCCCTGTCCAACCTGGCCTGGAAGGTTTGCCTGTGGATTTGCCAGCCTGTGATGCAGTTGGGGCCCTGTGCTCTCCCTAGGATGGGCTACAGTCAGTAATGCAGCCTCCTTGACACGAAGGTTTGTGGTGTTCCAGTGCCCTGGAGGAATTAAACCTTTCTCTTTGTTCCCCTAAAAATTCCTCACTTCATAGGAGTGGAAGCCCAGCCAGTGTTTCCTCACAGCCGTCCCCAGGGGATGGCTGGGGTTCACAACACCAGCAATTTTCCTGCAAGCCTTGTGGAATTTGGTATTTTTCACGAAGTCTAAACTCCTGGACTCTTCCCATTAACTGAAAGTCTTAGCTTTCATTTTTTTCCTAGATCTCATGACTGCAAAGAAAAGCTTAAAAACATGACCCTTAAGCCTCATAAATCAGAAGTTAAATAATTTCTTTTTTAAACTCAGCCCAAACATCTCTGTTAAAGAGAAAAAAAAGAGAGAGAGAAGCTAAAGCTCACGACATTTTTTAACCAGAAGGTTTTCATTTTTGCAGGAGAAGCTGGGGGCTGCAGAGCTAAGTCTTGATGTTTCAACAGTCAGAATATATGTGTGTCACACACAAAAATAAACATAATACAATCTACATAATAGATATTTCAAGTCTGACCTTGCAAGTCCCTCCTAGTTTCTGACAGAGAATTTATTGTCAAGACATGGTCTCCCCTTGGCCTTTGTGAACACTGCCAGGGGAATGGGACATTCTTGGAGGGAACAGAGGAGCTAAAATCATAAACATCCATGACGCAGTCAGCACACACAAGCCTATAAATAAATCTACCTGAATGCTAACAGCTTTCAGTCAAGAAAAATTGTTTCTGACCACTTGCCAGCAAAGGGCTGTGGAAAACAGCCCCGTCTCAGCCCCAGCCTGCGGTGCCTCTCACAGCACACGGGCAGGGAACGGCCTGCAGAACGTTGTGCTGTCCCCCTGGATGCTGCCCCAGTAAATGATCTTCCTTGATCAAGACTTAATCCAATAAGGAAGACACAATAAGAATGTAAATGTCAATTGTAGTTGAGAAATTTGACCTGTTGGTCGTAGAAGCAGCCTAATTTAATTAGAGCTACTTATTGGAGGAAAATGAATGCCCGTTGTAGTGAGGCTCGCAGGCAACTGTGCGAGGATAATGTGAGGAAGAGGCAGAGAGGGATGTGACCCCAAAGTGAGAAGCTGCAAGGTCAGAGGCAGGACAGACACCTCGGTGTGCCATTCCTGCCTCCTGGGCCGTGCCCAGCAGCAGGAACACCCCATGCTCAGGATGAATTTTTCATCGAGGCTCTGGGAGGGCTTTGCTGGCATCGACTGAGGCTCACACCAGCACAGTCTGGATGGAAAAGCTGTAGCTCACAGAGGTGATGGCTCATCCCATGGTCACCCAGGGAGTCCTTGGAGCAGAATCCTCCTGACCTGGCACCTCTGTGCTCCAGCCAAGGTGCTCTGGCTGCTGGAGGCAGTGTGGGAGCACAGGCATTGGGCTGGCAAATCCTCTCATCTCCCACTTTAAATCAGACTCCAGTTTTCCTGCTTTCGGGTCTGTGTGTAGAGTATTTGGGGTTGGTTGTGTGCATTTCCTGCTGTGCTAAAGGTGTGGTTAACACCCTGTGAAGGGCTTGGAGTGTTTAAGTCTTGACAGGGCCCTGGCAGACCAAGTATTTCAATGTCTGCAGTGTAAAACCCCAAAACCAAGAGGGTGAACTCGAGGCCAAGCAGATTTGGTCTTACACAATTGCCTAGAGGTACTAAAGCCTGGTCTCCATGCCAAAACCTTTAGTTTCTCTCAATCACTGAGACTTTTCAAAGTTTAACTGTTCCTTGGCACGGCAAATCGGAGCAACTCTTGTAACACTCAGTTTTCAAGTGTTTATAAACAGCCCTTCAAAACCACCTGCAATTAAGTAAGCAAGTTTTCACACTTACAGGTCCAGATCTCTGTTTTGCATTTTGATGTGGTCTCAACAAAACAGTCTCAGAAAATGTGAGTGCCAGAGACAAAGCAGTGTTTTGTCTCAGCCTGATGTTTAGCACTCAGGTCTGCACTCTTGGTTCAGATGCAACTCCAGAAAGCAGGATGTCCAAATATGCATTTAATCCAGGGAGCTAGAAGAAAACTGCTTTTTGATGCTAAAGAAAAAGGATGGGAAAAGGATAAAAATACTTACTCTAAAGCCAGGAAAATAATGGCAGCAGAGCACGGTAAGCAGTGAAAACATGTCTGAGAAAGTTATGGGATTCCAAGGCATGGCTTCCACCCAAGAATCCTACAAGCATGGCACTAGCAAACCCAGATAAAGACACTTTTAAACAGCCCCTCAAAACAAAAATTAACAGAAGGAGCTGAACTAGAAAATGTTCACATGTCATTCCAGAGCAGATGGACTGTAAGGCTCTGAAACAGAAGGTCTCACCCACAGAAGTTTCTACCCATCCTTGGAGTACGAGCGACAACAAAAGCAGCGTTTGTAGATCTGGATGTGCTCGTGTTCTCCTACCTCTGTGAGGCTCAGAGTCTCAGCACACAAATGTGGAGGTTTAACCACTCGGGCTGGGTGCTGCCAGGCCCCCAGAGCTGTGCTGGTGGTGCAGTGTCACTTCAAACTGCCTCTCACTCAGGTTCAAGGTGTTCTGGAGGACCCTGTGCCCAAAGAGGGCCCTGCCCTGATCAGGCTGGGGGAGCCCAGGTCATCCTGCTACACAAAGCTGCAAAACAGGGCTTTAGAGCCCATATTCATTGGTATCTGGAGCTGAAATCACACTTCAAACCACCTCTTCCATTCAGAGACCGCTGGGCCATTGCTCTGCAGCCCAGTTTGGGGAGGCACAGTTTGGGAGGGAGGCACAGCCAGGTGTCTGAGCACGGTTGCACAATAATGGTGCTCTGGGGCTCTTGTGCAAACCAGAAAGAAAACATGTTTTTTCGTTCAAGAAGGCTCCCAGAAACAGTATTCCTTTGAACTGAAGAGCAACCTTGTAAAGTGAAAACTTACAGGTGATATATACTTGTGTTATGTATCTTACTGGGAGAACAGATGGGATGTAAACCATCCAAACTTCTCTGGGAAGCTGCCTGGATTTTTATCTGTCTATATAATTTAGTTGCAAGAGATTAGGTAACATTCAGGCCTTTTGCCTGTGCCTTGGGAACCCCAAATTCCTGCATGAATTCAGTGGGCTCTGGGCATCTCAGCCTTTTAACCAACCAAGTTCCAAGCAAGTGAATAAAACATCAGTGCTGGGGGGGCTCCCTGGTGTGTGAACAGGCAGGACCCTAAAGTCTGCAATCCTAAAGGATGGAGGAGCTGGATTTGGGGATTGCACTGAGAGCAGTGGCTCTGCTTGAACTGGCAGATACAGATCTATTGAACTGGTTCTTCCAGCACAGCCTGAGTGCCCGGACAATTGGCATTTTTGTAGGGTAACAGCACATCCCCGAGTGACAAGGAGTGGCTGGGTGAATAAAACACTGCAGCAGGAGCAATAATTTTGGAATCCATTAAACAGACGATGGTTTTCAGGGCTGTAAATACCTGTGAAAGCTTCTGGTCACAGGGCCAGAAAGCCTTGGCTGAGCTGGTCCAGGCACTGCAGCAGCTCTGCTGCCCCAAAAGTGCTGCAGGAGGCACACAGGAGTGAGCACCCCACAGTCTCAGCTGGGACCCTCACCCTGGTGGTCCCTGGGAGCTCTTTACACCTCAGACCCAGTGGGCAGATTAGCAAAAGGTCGTGGGGGAAAGGAAATGCATTTTCCAGTATTCAGGATACTCCAGAGGAGAAGTGATTGTCAAAAGAAATCATTTTCATGGAATCATAGAGTGGTTTGGGTTGGAAAGGACCTTAAAGATCATTGCCATGGGCAGGGACACGTTCCATAGCCTGGGGTGCTCCAAGCCCCATCCAACCTGGCCTTGGACACTCCCAGGGATGGGGCAGCCACAGCTTCTCTGGGCACCCTGTGCCAGGGCCTCACACCCTCACAGAGAAGGATTTATTCCCAATATCCAATCTAAACCTTCTCTGTGTCAGTTTGAAGCCATTTTCTAATTACACACCTAAGCAGGGCCTGTGAGACTCACCTGGGAGCCTCATCCACCCTGCCTGTCCCATGGGATGCTGGAGGCACCTTCCCACTGCCTCCCCACACCTCAGGGATTCCCAGTGCCAGCCCTCATAACCATCCACCTGCATAAATCAGGGATTCGGTGCTGGGAAGCTGAGCAGAACTGCTCTAGCTCCACACAGTTGGCCTGGCTAGAACATGGCAAGAATTCTCCCCTGCGGGGACTTTTAAGCAACTGCCAATAATTTCCCATGCTCCTGGTGCCAGCAATAAATAAATAAATAAACAGGGGGGAAATGCAAATGGAGAGGACACGTAAAACTGCCAAACCAAATTCAGGACGCAAAAGAAAAAAGGAGGAAGGGGAAAAAAAAAAGGGGGCATTGAGAAGAGCACAGTCTAGCCAGTAACACTTTCCAGTCCCATCCATAGCTGAGCCCAGAACAGTAATTCCTTGTTTGCAGGCTCCTCTGTTAGAAGCTAAATGTGATTGCAACTGAAGTACATTGATTAACCCAAAATAACTTTCCCTCAATTTGCTGGCTGCTCAAGAATACTCAGGAGAGCTGCTTTTGTTCTGAACTAGTCACTCAGGAGCCCTGGCTCCGGTCCTTGTGCATCTATTGAAACTGAGTGAACCAGAAAAACACCAGGAACTGCACAAGGACACATAGTACAGTTTAATTAGTTTAGGGAGAGGAATTTATTTTTTTTTTTCCAAGCATCACTTGGGCAAATTGTTGTTGTTGTCACCATCCTTTTTTTTTTCTTTTTTTTTTTTTCATGGTCTTGTTAAAATAATTTCATGGTTGCAGTTTTTGTTCCTGTGCTTAGCAAAGCAAACTGTAGCAGTTAGAGCTGGTGGAGGCCTGAGGGGGAGAGGGCTGGGACAGGCTCTCTCTTCCTACCAAAAA
>VZRZ01001704.1:40694-62693 GCA_013398175.1 Climacteris rufus | reverse complement strand
AAAAAAGAAGTGCAGCATTTTATCACGCTGCTTGCAAAATGATGCGTTTAAAGGGCAGAATTGTCAATGTCAGATGCGAGGCTGAGGTACCTATTAATAAACAGCCTCTGCATAGGAAATTCTTTGCAGACTTTAATCAGGAATTTTCCATAGTAACGCCGTGTTCCTGCAGTTAGCTCGGTGACAGCGGTTTGAATTCCACCCAGTGGACTTTGCATTCGCCTTTGAAAATAGAAATAATACATGGGAGATCACAGGTGCTTCGTTCCCTGATTAACAAACATTGCATGAGGGCTTTTTGTTCCTCTGCTTTCCTCCCCCTGCTTATATGTGAGCTGGAAAGGGGAGTTAATTTTAGAATGACTGAAAGATCTGGAACCAAATCTAGCCTAAAATCCAAGTTCATATTTAGTGCTGTTATTATCATAAAAGTTGATCTAAGAAATCCTTTCAAAAAACCACAGAAATCTCACAAGTCACTGCTCTCCAAAGTCCCACAATATCATGTGTCAAATCTTGCAGGAGTGCCTGTTGCCATGAGGTTTTGGCCACATCCAAACAAGGAAATAAGCAGCTTCTGCTTTGGGGTTGAAGTGAGAAAATCAAATCTCAAGACTCTCCAGCAAACATCTCCCTTCGATCCCAGCTCCAACCACAGCAGGGTTTTCTCCATCTCCAACCCTTCAGCCACTCCAGCACCATTCAGCTCACTGGGAGTGCTGGAGGTGGAAGGGCCACGTGCACGAAACTGCCTGAGAAAACCACTGCTGGCTCTCCTGCCTCATTCTCTCCATTCCCTTATCACTTTTAGTTTCTTCAGGCCATTTTCCTAAATCTCTGTGAGCGCTTGCCCACTCCTGAGCAAGACTGTCCTCCTTGTGTGGCCAAACTCTCCTTCCCTGGCTGAGAGAGGAGATGGATGGATGGATGGATGGATGGATGGATAGATAGACAGACACAGACAGATAGGTAGATAGATGATTGATAGGTAGAGAGATGATAAATACATAGACAACCCTCCCTGAGTTTTGCACTCCAGCAGGCACTGCAGTCCCAGTTCATCATTCTGCAATTAGCAGGTGGAGTTTCCTCTGGTATTACCTGTCAATCCCAATAATTGCTTTACCTGCCACCCACTGCCAGACTGAGTCCTAAAAAATCAGCACTCCAGTGCCTTAGATCCAGCTCCTAAGTTATCCACCTTATCCCAAAGGCATTTTGTTTGCCAGGTAGGCTCCCTGACTGCTTTTCTGCTAAGTTCCATGTGTTGTAAGCTATGCATGCTGCAGGAGAAATAAAAGATTTAATACCCTGTTACTCCAAGGATAGATGTCTTTCCACTTTATTCAGGTTTTTTTCAATTTTATAGACCAAAATCAACTGCAGGGGATTTATACTTAGGCCACAATTTGCTTGAGGCTAAAAGAATGTACCAAGGAGGTCTCACTGGCTGTGCAGCCTGTTCATATGCTTTTCTCTGTATGTTATATCCACTTTTGAGGCACTGCTGAGGAGAAGAAACTGGTCTAGATGAACACCTGGTCTGATCCAAACTGCACTCTGCTCTTAGGCTTTTTCTCTATGGCCTAACAACAAAAAGCTGGAAAGCCAACCACCATGGATATAATGGAAATCTACCCAGAGTGCTGAAAAAATGACAACTGTAGGAAATGTTATAATAAATAATCCCAAATCGGGTGCCTTATTTCATATGACAGTATCAGTGCATTTGCAACAGGCTGGAAATAACAGCTATTGAGGCAACCTAATGGAAGTGCAACGTGCTCCCCCATGGCTTTATTTCTTTTTCAGGAGCAAGGATTAACGAATTCAGCAGCAAACCCAGACCCCGCGTTCAGCAAAACTTCCACGAGCAGCTTAAGGAGTGATTGATGGGTAATTTTCCAGATCTCAACAATAATAAGAACAGCACCAAACATGAAAGGATGCAGCAGCATTTTTGTGGAGCAATGTTTAATGGCTCAGTGTCCCATTGTACCGATTGTTCCCCGGGTCTGCGGGGGGAGCCCGGTTTAATCAATGGAGCCCTTTGGAATCAAATGCAGGTATTTACTCGAACCCAGCACACAGCCCAGTGTTTGTCTAGCTCCCAGTCTGCCTGTGTCAGCTAATGCTGTGTTTGGAAGAGGTTTCTGACAAAGACAAAGAAATGGATAACCAGACATTTCCTCATCATCCCATCTGAAAATCTGGGAGTGAGCGGCACCCGTGAATGAGAGGAGAGACTCTGTGCAATCAGTAAAATGAAGCTGGCCTCTGAATCCCAGCAAATAAACAAAGCTGTGCTCGCAGGGCAGCCCTCAGGTTTTCAGCAGTGTAAAGAGGAGAGGACAAGCTGATGATTTTCAGTGCTTGGCTCTAGGTCTGCTTTTCACTCCTGGCGCCTGTGGGAACTTCACCAGACGAGGAGGTCAGGACAGGGACCACCTCTTAAAATAATGACAGTGAGACTCTCAAGGCTCTTCTCTTCACAAAGAGCAATGAATGTCTCCTCTCTCCAAGCACACTGACGTGCCCAAGGTCGGATCCTGAGGGACAGAGCCACAGTTGCACAGCCACACTGCTGAGGAAATGCCTAATCCAGCACCTTGCCCAGCAGGTCACCTTCATGTGACACACTGCACCAGTGCCCCGTGTCCCCTGCCCAGGGAACCAGAGATAAAGCCCAGTCACAGTTCCTGACATCGATTAGCCTGGCATTACCATGTAATGATGGTTATTATTGCCTGCTGCCTGATAAGGACAGGAGCCCGTTGCACTTGTGAGGCATTTTTGGACTCTGCTGCAAGCAGACAATTTGTAAAATAAATTAAAAAAAAAAAAAAAAAGAGCATCCCTTACACCTCGTAAGTGAAATCAAATTGGGGTGAAACCGTGCCTCATTCCAACAGTTGTCACTTGATTTTTAAGCTGTGCATTAAACCAGCATTTCAGCAAGTTGGGAGAGTGATATGAACCCGGAATCAGAGGCTACAAAATCCTTTGTATTTGTACAGCCTCTGCCAAAAGTGCTTTATTAGCAGGTCACAAAGTCTCATAGGCTGGAATTTCTGCAGTAAATTGCATTCAGGCTAAGCTCACAAATCATTAGCCATGCAATCTTGTTTATCCTGCTAGGACTTGGAGTTTGTCCTGTTACAAAATCAAAGCAGCAAGGTTGAATGATTCCAAGTGAAAAGCCTAATGAGGGAATAAGATTCTCTGAGGAGGGACAGTCCCTAAGTGTAAACAGGGCTGGGAGGCAGCGTAGGAATTGTCGTGTGGAGGTGAGATCCCCCTGAACAGCCAGAGAATCGCACTGGTGCTACTGGGTGTTGTTTGTTCTGCAGCACTCTGGGGAGTTTGCCCTGGACACCACAGCCCCTGACACAGGCTAACAGCAGTTTTTCTTCTCCCACTGGTGCATGTGATCAGGACAAAAAGTTCCCTGGGGAATGACAGCACGCTCCAAGTCGGGGAGCTCTGCCTAGTGGGGGGCAAGCACAGAGAACTGGTTTGTGGGGGTGCTGATTGCATTGGCAAAACCTTCTGAATTCCTAATATCCTTTAAAAGACAAAGAGATATTATACACTTTCTTTTTCATGTGGTAAGTCACCAGACTTTGCTGTGCAGGGCTGAGGTGTGACCACAGCAGGCACAACTTCCCCAGGACCTGACCCTGCAGCTCTTGTGGGGCCTGCCCAGGGCCCTGTGGTGCTGCTCTGGCCAGCCCAGGTGAAAGGTCCACACAATGGGAATCACACATGACAGGTTGGAAGAGCTGAGGAGAAAAGGAGAAGGTCCCACAGAAGCTCTTTCCTTCCTGGTGGTCCCAGGGTGGGCAGCGGCCAGGCAAAGATCTGCAACAGGGGCTTGTCCAGCTTCCTTGGGGCTGGGTCAAACTTAAAAAAAAAAAAGCTCTAGGGGAGCTTTTGTTCCTTTAAAATAGCTTCTATCATTTACTGTCAAATACTTAGTTCCCCCATTTTTGGGGGAAGTTTAAAGTACCACCTGGAGCGCTTCGTTTTTGGCCTGCACCTCTCCACACCTCACCATACCCTCCCCTTCACCCTCTCCAGCTCAGGGGTTAAACTTTGGCCACTTCTTCCTGTAGTGCCAATACAAAGTCCAGCCTTTGGGCTTGTTGGGACTTAGTGTAGTACAAAATATAACTCAAATAACTATTAAAACCTAGTACTCCTCAAGTATGTGAGACAGAACTATCCTCTGCACCAGTCACCTACTAAAATCCAACAACATTCTCCAGTTCAAAGCCTTTTTTTAGCTGCTTTTCCTATGAGCAGCACTGAGATTCTGGCAGCCCATCACCCACCAGAGATCATCAAAGCACCCAATTTGCAAACAATTCAGAGGCTAAAATGTATTTGCTGGTATTCAGCAAACTCCTCTGCCTATCAGCTGAATCTGTAAAGCATATTTGGCTCAGGAGAGAGCAACAAGAAGGACTAAAGATGGATTTGGCCCATAGTTTTATTCCCAAAATGAATTTTTCCACTTCCAAGACAATGTTTTATAAGCTGAGGCTAACTTTGCAGAACCCAGAAAATCACCAAGGCGACGCTAAATGTCAAGATTGGCTAAAAGCAAGCGAGGAGCTGCAGCACTGCACACGTGAACAGGGCTGTGCCACCCCTGCAGCCTGGGAGCAGGGAAAGCTTCACCTTGTGCTCAGCAATTACACAGAACACACTCTGCCCTGAACAGTAAATAACCAGGAATGACATGGTGCTGTCTGTGGACTCCATACAGCTGGCACAGGGTCAGGAATGAGGTTCAGCTGCAATGTGTAAGCAGAAAATGGTTCCATCTCCTGTGAAAAGTCAAATTTTTTCTTTCTTTGAGGTGTATATTGGCATTGTGTGTTCCCAGAGTAAGAAAAGCCTTTTGCTTCTTCCAATTTGATAGAATATTGTTTATGTTAACATTGGCATTCCCCTCTCTGAGTGCCTAGGAAAGGCTTTGCATTTATATGAGCTTGTTCAGGAACTTATTTTGTGGTACCCTCCAAGTTCAGTAGACAAAATGTATAGTCTGGTTTTGCAGCAATTGTAGTAAAATTACAGATTTTTTTTTTTTTAAGGGTAGATTGCTTGAATGGCAAATGTACTGGGAATAGGTGAATGCCATGAGCAAGTATTGTTATGCTTTCCTCATGGGTTCCCAAGTGTATTTTCAGCTTTGCTCTATTATGTTATATAAATACCCATTGAGGAAGGGGACTTGCACATCACTTTTGAGGATCATTACTAAAAACGGATTAGATTTCCCTTCTCATTTTTCTCTTTCTATTTTTCAAACCCATCTGCCTCTTTGAAGGAGCCTGTGTAGGGGATAACCCTTTGCTGAGGGAAATTACAGTCAGAAGCACTTTTAGAGGACTGTCAAAAGTGATCAGGCCTCAATTCTGCTGCTTGGTGTAATCAGTCCAAGGGCTGGTGTGGAAAGAGACAATCTCTGAATAAATGGTTGTGGGGGCAAAGCTGACATTTTGGCCCAGCAGCTCCCAAAAAAAAGTACAACCACCCTGCAGACTCCTCTGGCAATGGTGTCACAGCTCTGCTGCCTTCCACGTGAGCCCAGCCAGTGCAGAGCCCAGCCCCACGCACATCCACACATCCCATCAATCCTGCCACGAGGATCTGCACCACTGAGCAGGAGCAAGCCCTGCACCCACATAAAATCATATTCTAATACCAGAAGAGGGGGGAAAAAATAAATCAATATTACAGGCCAGCTGGCATCAGACAGGATGGGAAAGCAGGAGCAATTGCCAGTTCTCTGATGCACTGCAGCACTGAATCGTGGCAGCCACTGCACTCCCTGGTTTTCTGCTCCAGAAAGAACCAGCAGCACCAAACACTGCAGGTAAAGACACTTTCAAACTACTGTTTTCCAAGAAAGTTTCTCTTTCAGGGATTTAAGGCACAAAGGCATTGCAAGGGGGAAGTTTAGGGAGAGCTCTAGGCAAATGAGGCCGGAAATTTACTGCTTCCATCCTCCCCCCAGCTCCCTGGGAGCAGTGGGGGCATCTCAGGCAGCAGAAAGTGCTGGTGCTGGATTGGGAAAAGCAGAGGGAAGAGGCACCCACGTGTGTGCAGGAGTCATAAACAGGAGCCCCTCTGGCAGCAGCAATGGGGGCTGAGACAGAGCCAAAGGTTTCCATGAAATCCCACAGGGACGGGATTGATGTTGGCGCTTGGCTGTGAGAGAGGGAACATCCCCAAATCCCAGAGCAGCCCGAGCTGCAGGCTCCAACACAGCCAGGGAGCATCAGCCAGCTGATCTGTGAGCAGCACAAGGGCTGCAGCCCCTCAGCTGCTGGAAGAGGCACCGTGGGGCTCCTGGGACTGGGGAGCTCCTGGACACAGCACCAGGATGTGCTGGGATGGACCCTGCACCGGGGGGTGGTACCAGACCGGGGCTCATTCAGCTTCATGGCTTTGCTCTCACACACACAGGGGGAGGAACAGAGCAGCAGAGAGGCCCCAGGTGGGCCCAGGGATGTCTGGCCTGGCTCTGCCCAGCAGCACAGCCATCCCCAACCCCATCCCCATCCCCATCCCCATCCCCATCCCCATCCCGCAGGGCCAGCGCCACACGCAGCCTCAGCTGCCAAGCCCCGCTGCCAGAGGCTATTCTGGGAGCTGGAACAAAAGAGAGTATCCTCTTGCCACCCAAATAAAGACCCCTGCAGTTGTTCAGGAAGGTTTTCCAGCTGAGGAAAGGTTATGTTGTCCGTGCACCTGCTGCCGTTTCCCTGAAACGTGGAAAGAATTTTTTGGGTGTCACCAGTGGATTCTGTACCTGGCACAGCCTTCACACACGAATTAAATCCTTAAGGCACAACTGAGCTTCACAGACTGATCTACACAACAACAGTGTCCATGCAACCTACCCCAAACCTGCTGCTTCGTGCAGATTTGTGTGGTTAAAGGCAATGTATTGTTAAATTATGGTTAAAATTCAGGTCTGTTTGGTGAAGATGAGGGAGGAAAGGGTCTGGGAGTGTATCAGAGCACACTGCAGTGCCTGTGGCTTGGCTCTGTGCTGAGTGAGTGTTTCTGGCAGAACCAGCCAGAAAACCCACCTCTTCCTTGCATTTCCACGAATTCCCCATGCATTGGCAGCTCACCTCTGGCCCGGGGACAGCCAGCCAGGAGGGGAAATACACTGGGCTGTTTGCTGCCCTGTCTGCCTTCAGAGGCTTTGGGGATTTCGGTTTTTAGACTCTCACCCTGCCCGAGCTGAGGTACAGAAGCACTGTGTGGTGAGAGGTGGGTTCTTAACTGCCTGTTCAGGCAGTTTGTGGCCTTTGTGACAAAGGTAATGCCATGGTTGTTAAGAAGAATAAAGTATTGATTTGTCTATGTTTAGAAAATGACTTGAAACTGTGATATGATTCTGCCTTAAAGCAAAAATACAGCCTGTATTTCATCATTATAGAAGAGGGGGGAGAGAGAGATTCCTGCAGAGATTATTGTATTTGTGAGACTGGGTTTTTTTTCCTCTCTGCACATGAACAGCCCATGTGAGACTAAGTACTTTCCATGTGACTAACTCATTCCCATGCTTGCTGTGTAACAGGGCATTTAAAGCATCAACAGGCAAGGTCAGAGCCTGTTTGCTGATGCTAATGTGAGAACAAACACTGCAGAAAAAATTAGGATTATGAAAGTACATGTGTGTTGCCCCCAAGACTGTTCCTTTCTGAGGAACAGCCTGGGTTTGCTGGGAACCCTCTTCCCTCTGTGCTCTCCAGTGTCTGGGACAGATGGGAGCCCCTCTGGAGCTGGAGGAAGGAGAAGGATCTGGGATGGCACAGCTGAGCTGAGGTGGGTGCAGCCCACATCCTGCTGCCCTGCACAGCTCTTATCTGTCCTGCCCCGTCAATGCAGCCCAGTATCTCCAGGAAGCAGGGAGATTCTTACATTATCACCTTCGTATTTACTGGTGTGATCGTGTAGATTTGTATTTTGTCAGGGCTTCCCTCTGTCCATCCACCTCTGTGCCGGGGACAGCAGGAGCTGGGCAAGCCCTTGGTGATAAGAGCAGGCAATGAACTGGTTCACATCTTCATTTTCTTGGTTTAAGTTTCCTGTGCTCATAATGGTGGTCGAAAAAGAGCAGAGAAGTCAGATAAGCATGTGTATTTCAGAGGTATGAGCCTTTTGAGGAGGCGTTGCATTTTTAACCTGAACTGTGGCCATTTCAGTAGGAAATCTTATTTGACTGCCAGAGGAAAGTGGGAGCAATGCCCCAGAGGTGAATTTATCAGTAATTTATGCAGCTCCCTGCCTCAGATAGGAAGATGGGTCAGCCTGGCTCCATCACCAGCCCCTTCCACAGCTATCCCAGAGCTGTCCCACAGACACAAGACAATCTGGTCCGTCCAGCTTTGGTTTCCAGCCTCTCCCTGCCCATGGTGAGCGGCACCACGGTGGGTGAGCTCTGTAGCTTCAAGTGCTGCTGACAGACAGAGCTGAAGGATCAAATCCCACATCCCCAAGGGCAGAGCACAGCATGGCCAGCCTGTCCTCTCTCAGGTCTTGGCTTTATGTCTAACACCCACATTCCTGCTATACCACCATTAAACAGGTTTTTGTTGGTGGTTTTTTTTTGCTTGGTTCGATTTCTTTCTTTAACGACTGCTGGAACACCTTTCTAATCTTTTTTTAACCTTAGAACTGCACAGAAAGTGACAGTGCAGTAACTATTTGAATCTCTTTTGGATGTTTATCACTGACACAGCTCTGGGCTGCTGTGACTTGGGCAGCACTGGGGTGAGGTCCTGACACCTCCAGTTCTGGAGGACAAATGTGTGAATGGGCAAACAGCAGGGAGAGACCATTTATTGATCCACCACTGGAAGTAGAAACGGGCTCCTGCAGCATTACTGCCCGTGCTGATTGTGCTGATTAAAACAAAGTAAAATGAAGAGGAACTGATCAAATATCCCCCAGCAAGAAGTGATGAAAGCACTCAAAGCCCACATAATGGAGATTCTGGTCTGCAGCATTTCTAATGTTTGATTAATCACTGGTGTAAGCTTGCAATTAACACTAATGAGATGTAGCACAGAAATCCTTGAAAACTGTTCAAATCATGTTTCAGCTTCTTTCTGATCCATGATTTCCACTGCAAGCAAAATCCATTTTCTCTCCAGCTGCTGGTGGTGCACAGTCACTCCACAACACACCCACAGCCGTTCAGCAGCAACTGCATTTTGCTGCAGAGGCAGCACCGTCCAGCCCTGGGTATTGCCATCCCAAGGGATGGGAATGGACAGTTATCCAGGCTTCAGAGTCACCAGGGCACCAGCAGAGCTTCCAAACACTCCTTGGTTTTGCCAACCAATTTGATCACTGGGCTAAAAGGTCAGGAAGTCATTTTCCTCTGACTTTAGAATTCCTTAGCCACTTTCTTCCATCTCAGTGCATCTAAAATCTTGGGAGTGGAGAAGCAGCTCCCTTCAACCTCTTGTATGTTTGACTCTGTGTAATTCCTACAAAACCACTTTAAACGTGAATGAATCTCCCCAGCCTCAAATGGCACTGACAAGCCTGACTGCCATCCCTTTTGCTTTTGTTCTGCTGCAGGATCATCTCTGGAGCTGTGCAGAAAATCTGTGGGCTTGGTTTATTCACAGCGTGTTTTCTGCATGTTGAGAGGGATTTGTCTCTTTTAGCTTGGGAAGTAAAACTGAGAACGCTGAGGAGGTAAAGTACAGGATAGAGAAGGAACTGGATGTGAAATTAAGAAATGCTGTCACCCTTGAACACAGTGTCTGCAGCGAGGGGAAGGTGAAGGTACTTGGCAAGCAAAGAGCAAAATGAATGGCAGCTGAAAGGCAGTGTTTTGATAGGCACTAATTATTAAACTGTAATTAGCACGAGGATGCAGTGATCTGTTTGAATCCCAGCTAAGCAAACAGGTAGAGGTTAAGGACAAAAGGAACTGCAGAGGCAGAGCACAGGCAGTGCCTTCAGGACACGACACTTTGGACCTGTGTGCTGTGATCTGATACCATGGAGGGAAAACAGAGACAGGCTGGGCTTGGAGAACCTCAGCAGCAGCCCAGGGCAGAGCTGGACCCACAGCAGACACCCTGGAGAGCCCAGAGGGGCCAGGATGGGGCTGCAGGACCTGGGTGGGGCTGCTCAGCCCAGGGACCCCGAGGCTCAGCTGGATCTGGACCCCCGGAGGCACTGGAGGCTCCTGTGGGATGCAGGGCAGGGATGTGGTTGGGCTGAGATGCTCAGCCCAGAGAGATCTGCAGCAGGCAAACAGCACCTACAGCACAGGGGGCACTGAAAATCAGCAGAACAAGGTTTAAAACCGTGCCCTGCAGGGTAATGGCAGCTCCAGTCATGTTTATCCACCAGTAGTGAGACATCTGAAAACCTGTTAGGAACAAACCACGGTCAAAAATATTGTGCTATTGGAAAGTCTCATTTTCCCTCTGCTACAAAGCTGCTCTGAAAACCCACCAAGGGCTGAGAGAGACCTGGAAACTTTTCCTTCTGCCTTGAGGATGTAGTCAGCCTGTCACTGAATCTAAAAATAGCCTTCAGAGTATTGATTAACCTGTCTGAAGGAAGCAACAATGAATTAGAAAGAAAAAATGAAACCAAGCAAAGCCTTAGAGTGTTTTTGACAGCAAAATCTGGGTTAGGAGTAGCAGAACATAATTTGTTATGAGTGAGTGGCTGTTGCTTTGTAAAGATATTTTTAATTATTCTCAGCCAGCAACACTGTACCTATAGAAATCCCCTCAGCATGGTAGGAAGACCTTTCTTCTAGGAGGGTAATTTATTTCTTCAGTCATTACTCCTGACTAATTTATTATTTGTGTCCTTTTTTTTGTTAAACACAGGATGATTCTCCCATCTGTGGTCTGGAGACTCTTGGCTATTTGTGTAGATTTAAGCATATGAAAATTATAAAGATCAATACCAAGAAAAGTAAGTTTCCCTTCCCTCTTCTTCCTCACTGAGGAAACACATCCAGACACACACAAAAGAAAACTCCAACAGAAATAAAACAAAAAAATACTACAAAATCCTACTGAGCACTCAGGGAGAAAAACTCTGACAATGTTTAAAAACAGGAAAAAGAAGATCTTTCTGCAAGATTTTATATTAGATCATTAACTGACCCTTTTTTAAATCTGAGATAGCCAACGAAGGGCAAACTCCTACTCTTAATACCACAGTTTCACTGGAGATCAAAGCAGATACATGACAATATGGAGCATGCAAAAGTACAGCTTCAAGTGTGGATTCCTCAGCAAACATTCCTGTGTGACCAGGAGAAATCCAATTACAACAGGCAGATCCCAATGATCACATCAGCTTCGGGATAACCCTTCCTCCTGTGTCTCAATATCTGCAATAAAGCAACAATCAGGGTGTGCAAACACCACAGGATGGCTGAGCTCTGTCATTATGACCTTTCTCATGGTGAGCAATCTCATCTGCCCTCACAAGGGAAGATAATTGCTAGATTAGATTAATGCTCACATATTATATTGCATATCTCAGGGAGAGCTGTTTCCAGTCCTGTGGGTGCAGGAGGACGGAGTGGGAAAAGCTGAGGAGGGAGAGGAAAGGAATGGATGGCTCCAGAGGCTGCTAAAGGGTAAATGCAGTCATCAGCAAGGTGCAGATTTACCTCCTTTTCTTCAGACACCTTCTCATGCTTTACTAATCCAAGGACTCCGACTGGAGCCACTTCACTGAAAGGTCAACAAGCAAAATGCAAAGTTTGGAGACAGAAAAACTTCACAAGGGGGAAACAACTCAGTGAAAAGTTTAAAAACAACCCCCCAAAAAATCTCCCTGGGCCAGAACAGACCTGTGGCATGAAAATATCACAGTGACTGGAGGTCTTTCAAAGCCAGACAGGACCAGAAATGATGAAACCAGCCTTGGGAAAGCTGCCTCTGCAGGGGCCCTGGGAACAGGAAGCACCAACTGGCTTCTCCAAGCATGGAGACTTCTTCAAAAGCCAAACTTCACTTCTTTGGAGACTTTTGGCCGCTTGTGGCTACTGCCAGAGCAGGTCAGGCTCCCTGGGTAGGTCTGTGGTTGGGAACAAATGCTGTCAGCACAGCCCAAACCTGCCTCCAAATCGAAATTCAGTCTACTTAGAAAGTTGGGATGCAATGCCCTGCTTAAGCAAATGTTTTTTGAAATTGTAAGAAGTCTGCCACCCCTCAGTGTGAATCCTTCTGGGCACAGGGAGATGTTCCAAGTATCCTCACTCCCACTCCATCCCCACCAGCCCTTGCACTGGTGACACGAGACAGACACACTGACTGTGAGTCCTTCCTAAATCCCAAAATATTCCATGTTGCAAATTTAGGCTGCTTGTGATCTTGATCAGGGCTATTCTGGAGAAGCAGCTAGCCTTTCTGGGAAGCACAGTGTGTTTCTGTTGACAGAATTTGGAGCAGATGCTCCATGGTTTCAGCTCTGAAGACATTTTTATTTCCTCTTTGCCTGATGGATGCAGTACTTTTAATGTGCCCAGGTATTGGGAGACAAGCAAAGTGAAATAATTCCTTTCTCCAGCTCATTCTTTTCTTTCAGAAACTGTTCATAATTTAATTCTGGAGGACAAGCTGTTGGATGTAGAGGGGGCCCAGCAAATTTCTAAATGCAGCATCTCTAAAAGAACAATTATGTCATGAAGAGAGTGGTCCTGCAGGTGAAACATTTGCTGTGGAGGGATTCACACCAGCAATTCTAGTGCAATTCCAGTACAATTCCAGTGCAATTCTAGTGCAATTCCAGTGCAATTCCAGTGCAATTCCATTTCAAGTGTCCTCTACAGTAACTGCAGCAGGAAGGCTACAACACCAAGAAGAGTTTTGACACAGAATGGTAACTAATTAATACAAATTGTGTAATTATTTATTTCCTGTTATTTTAAGAATAGATCCTCAGGTGACCCTTGTACCTGCAGCAAACAAACAGGCCCTCACAGAGTTCTAGGGAGTGTTTGTATCTTCATTGGACTGTGGGACAAGTTGAGGCACCAAGACTTTAACTTGCTCTCATCAGTGGCAGAAAGATCTTTGGATCTCAGTGCAGCCAAGATTTACCCTTAGGAGTTTTAAATGCCCTTCCCAAAGTCTTTGCAGAGTGAACCTGAGACAGCTGCAGCTACAAGATCAACAGTCTCACCTCAAGAAGAAATTTTTTACTTGCAGAAGAAATTCCTCCCTGGGAGGGTGGGGAGGCCCTGGCACAGGGTGCCCAGAGAAGCTGGGGCTGCCCCATCCCTGGAAGTGTCCAAGGCCAGGTTGGATGGGGTTTGGAGCATCCCAGGCCCATGGCAGGGGTGCAATGAGATGAGCTCTGAGGTCCCATCCACCCCAGGACATTCTGTGATTCTATGACAGAAGAGAGGGAGAAGGGAATTTGTTTTAAAACACTGATGTCTCCCTCACCTAATAGAATTTGATGGCAAATTCAATAAATCCATGTATGACACTGCACCTGGAGAGGTTGTTCTCTGTGCGCAGGTGGGTGCATGTGTTGCTGTGTGTGTTGGGGAAAGAGGGGTTAGCCAGCCTTCTTCTGAATTTTTGTTTGGTTTGTTTTCTTTAAGATGAAGGGGAAAATACACCTGTCAAAGAAATGAACCTGGGCTGTGAATAAATGAACTCACAGAGGAAGGAAATATTTGTTTAGCTCTTATTCTCATTATGCTACACCTGGCTGCCAGAGCCACTGCAAAATTTCTAACAATCTTACCAGGCTATTTGCATTTAAATCGCTTTTCCTGACATTATGTAAATCCCTCAGTAGAGCTGAAGTTTTCTTTTTCTCTCTCTGGGGCTGCACTCAGTGGTTTCCCCAGTCCTACCCCATTCTCCTCCCTCTGCTCCACTGGGTTACAACAGCACCACATGAAACCCCAGCTCTCACAGGCTCTGTCTGGAGCTGGGTCAAAGATGATGGGTTGCAGATTTCTGAGACCTCCATGACAAAACCACACTACAAATTAATTCATACTCAGGTCTGAAAGAGAACACGTGCTTAGGTCTAATTTACCACAAGCCAGAGCTGTTCTCCTAAGGCTGTGCTTCCAAAGGGATTATCCAGTGGTATTTTTATTATTTAAGGATTCTGCTGCCTTGGACTGCATCAGGAGAATCCTCTTACCCTTTGGGAACTGTGGGGGTAATTTCTTAATCCAGAAGTTTGCCTTTTCCCCTCAGTGAGTTTCAGAGAGCTGGAAATGGGGGATCAGATTTGCAACTTCAGCTCCAGTGGAACTCCAAAGCCACAACTCTGTCCAGGCCCATGAAAAGAACCAAAACCAGAGCAGATACTTGATGCTGAGATTCTGCAAATTTGGGTTTGACTGGTGGGTAAAAAGAACAGCACAACAGCAACAGGAGCCTGGAAATTGCAAACTGGGGCAGTGTCAGCTGTGCCTTCTACAGGGTTCAACTCCAGACAGGAGGAACTTGAGTAGAAGCAAAGAGGGAAGACACAAGAAAATTGACTCTGCTCTGCTTCTGGACTTGACTGGACACTGCTCCATCCCTGGCTCAGATTTCCAGAACTCCAGGGCTTTCCTGGCTGACTTCCTGCAGTGCCTGTGGAGTGCAACCCTGACAAGACAGAGCGTGGAGAGGCTGCAGCTCAAAGTCTTTTGACGCTGAGCATGCAGGGACTCACTCCTAACATAGTTCATTTCTCAGATGAGGGGAGGTTTGCAACACCCCACCATTTGCCAGGCTCATGTTACCCAGAGAATGCCCATGTGTCAGGGAAATTCCCAGCTGGTTGGTGGGGTGGGCTGCTTTCCATAGGAGCAGGGCAGGGAAATGGGAACAAAGCCCTGGATAGAAGCCAGGGCTCACAGACACTGCACTGAAGTTATCTGGCTCTTTGGGTGGGCACATGCACCTTAGCTTGGAAAAATATATAAATTAGGACCTCATTGTTATATTCTCCTAATGTTGTCATCAATGAAAATAGAAATATTTTCTTTAACAGCAGACATCCCATCAGAGAACATCGCTTGGGCTTTGTCAGCCACATCAGCTGAACATTTTGCAGCCCTCTTGAGCAGTTGCACTGGACTTTTCACCCTGCTCTCCAGGTACTGGATATCCTACAAGGTTTAGTCTCTCCCCAGCACACCACTAATGTTTGCCAAGTACTTGGAGATCATCTGATGAAAGGCTCTATAGAGCCACAATCTATTATTTCTTAGTCAGAAAAACACATTTGCTGAACAGGAGGAACAAAAGAATGAGCTGTGGGTCCCCAATAAGCATTCAACACAAGTTAATTTGCTCAGCAGCTGTATTTTGCTGAGACAGATTGCATATTTTCATTGTTAAAATAAAAATGTCCACTGGGCTTGTATCCTTCATGCTTTCCATCTCTGCCTGTTACACTCCCAGCCTAGTCTAGTGAACAAATTCAATTTCTTTCACAAATGAGAGATCCACTCGAATAATTTTCCCTTTGTCCAGGCAGAAATTAATGGAGCCAGAAGACACACAAGGCTGCAGAATCTTCCCCCTCCTGGAAAAAAATCGTGGCAATCTGGCCCCTCTCAGGGCAGGCAGTGTGTGTGAATCATGGCTGCCTGATTCAGAGCAAAAAGAACAATAATCCTGAGCTACACCAACTAACCTTCAAGCTTAGTCACAGTTTCACACAGCTAATGAGCAGGGGGAGCAATGAATCCTGGATTTATGGCTCTCTGTTCCCATAGATTTTGCCTGCAGACAACAGCAGCGTTTCCTTGCATCTCTAATGACTTATCTTGTCTTTAGGGTTTTTTTTTATTCCCCCCTTGTCCTTCCCTACACCAGTGAGGTGGTTGGTTTGTTGGTTTTTTTTTTATTTAATCATTATTGAATTTTTAAAAGCCTGCTGGGTAAATTCTTATCATCAGCTCCTACAGTAAAAATACAGAGTAACACCCATGAATCTGCCAAATTTGCTCCTCGTTGTTTTTCTCCCTGTCTCTCCCAGGTTCTGTTCACACAGAATTATCAGGGCTGTCGTGCAATCCTCTGGCTGTGCAAGAGAAGATGCTTTGACTCCAAACCCTGCTTCCATTCCTTTGTAAATTACCCAAAGTGACTCCAGTTTTATTTTTAGCCCGGAGGTGAATCATTGAGGAAAATCTGATAAAATCCACTTAACCACAGTTAAACCCTCAAACCCGAGCGAGTTCTAGTTAACTTTTATGAAGTTTACACATGATTATTTGAGCTCACATGATTAAAGAGGGCACATGTTTATTTTAAGTCTAACAAAATGGCTTTGGACTTAGAACCTGTGGAGAATCAGGTCTGTAAACATACCCAGAGTTACTGAATGGGGACACAGTGAAGGGAGAATTGGGGGGAGAAATGTCACAAACATAGAAATGTGGTTTGTTTTGAGGACAGAAGTAGTGAGAAGGCAATGCCAATATTCATATGTGAGGCACAGTTTCATCCCTGACATTAAACATTCCTTGTGTTTGGAGTGCCTCATCCAGGTAAACCTTCTACCAAGAGGCTCATCCAGCTACAGACCCCACTTTTGTGAAATTAAATTTCAAATTAGAAATTTAAATTTTAATTTTTTAATTTTGTGAAATTAAATTTAAAAAAAAAAGACAAAACAATCTGTAGGAGAAAGTTGAGCAAAGGGTGCTCTGCAGCCTGGATGTGACCCATGAGACAGTTCTGTCCAGCCTCCACCCACGTATAACATTTATATATAGCCCCAGAATAAACTCTTTTTTATAATCCTGCCACAAGCTGTCAAGCAGGGCAGCCCCAGACTAGATTTTGCTGCCGCTGTAAAAAAAAGGAAGAGCATGTCTCATTTTATTAAAATACTAGAACATATCATAAAAATTTAAAAATAGTGCAGAGTGCTACCTTACATAAAACACTGCCCTGAACTGCCTTCTATTCCCAGCATCCCAAATATACTGAGCAAGCCACAGAGCAGCAAAGGGAGCTGAAGCTGATGCTTCAGACACACAAATGGACCCTTCCACTCCAAGCCTAGCTGAGAAACTTCAGCAAAAGGACCAATTTTTGTGCATTTAAACAGCATATCCATCTACCCACAAGTCTTTCATTCCACTCAACTCCCAAGCAAGTGTAATTTGACCAACTATGTTCTCCAAAGATGCTCAAGGGAATTCTGTGCCCTTCAAAAAAATCAGTGGGACTTGTCTTCACCCCCCATCTGTGCTTCTGAAAAGCCTCTTCAAAACACCCACAAGGGAAAGAGGGGAACCTACAAACACCTGGGATGCACAAGAGACTTCTCCTGGCATTGCTGATGCCTCCTGTTTTGGCTTTTCCATATTTCAGAGGCAAAATTTGGAGTTTTCCTTGCCTGCAGCTCCAAGCAGGTTCCTATCCCCAAGCCAACTGCAGTCCCTTTGTCGCCTTGCTATCTTTTCTCCACCAGCAGCAGCATCTCCTTCCCCTGCATTCAAACTAACCACAAATATTTTGACAGGACTGAGATAGGAAGCAATTACACTTTCAGTTTTGCTGGCACATCTGAGGGGATGGCAACCTCTTGGCCTGACACAGCAGCACAGTGTGCCTGACTTCAGTTGTGCTTATTCCCATTTCTTCTCCAGTGACTGTAATATTTCTACAATCTTTACAGGCAGTGGAGAAAAACCTTTAGGTGTGACCTGATGATGTGACTGCCCCGTGAACCCTTGGAGCTGAACTCTCAAATAAGCCTTTCCAAGGTATATTGGCCATGCAGAACTGAATCCAGGATCCCATCACTGCAAATACACAACCAGTCTGGCACTGGTAAAGGGTTATTTCAGCAGCTTGGGATCTGACTGTGGAACAGAGAAGAGGATCTGACACCCTGAGGGATCCTGAGATAAACAGAAAGCAGCTGTGTGCCCTCCCAGCAGTGAATTGTAACCCTTTGGGGCTGTATTAACAAGAGCATAGCCAGCCAAAAATGGGATTATTCTCCTCTCCTTAGCACCTGGGAGGCTGTATCTGGGGTACTTGGTGCAGTTTGGGGCTCCTCAGGGTTGGGAAGAGCTTGGCAAACACCAGAGAGTGGAGCAGAGGGGCACTGAGGCATCAGGGAGCCAGGACACACAGGCACAGGGAGGGGACTGAGGGTTTTTAGCACCCATGAGAAACTCTTAATGTGTTTAATTCAATCTTCCACAACTTAAACAGAAAATCAGAGCTGTCTCTTCTCAGAGATGCACAGCAGAGAGAGGGGAGGCAACAGCCATGAGCTGCAGCAAGGACAATTCAGAAGGGATACAGGAATAAATTCATGAGGGTGTCTGCACTGCTCAGTCTGTTCAAGCTCCATCTTTGGGATACTCAAAACTTGCCTGGGCAAGGTCCTGAGTAACCTGATCTGACTTTGAAGTTGACCTTGCTTTGAACAGGAGGTTGGATGAGGTGACCTCCAGAGGTCCCTTCCGACCTAAATTATTCTATGATTTTCCAGAAAAAGTTCAGATGCGGAATTTATCTTAAAAGCACTTCTCTGAATGATTCAGCTGAAAATGCAGCAGCTCCCAGGGGGCTGTGGCAATCCTGATAAGGTGTCTGCTATCCATAGCTGGATTCTCAGGGGAACAGCTCGTGGGACTGCATGGCTGCAAAACAAGAGGCTCAGCCCCAGTTCAGCCCTGAATGCTGAATCCTATCACCCAGACTGATCCAACCCAATCCAAACAGTGCTCCCTCAGCTCTTCTCTAATGACAATAGGGTTTTTTTTTCTTTTAGGACTCCAGTCTACAGGCTATCACAACAGCAGTGCTTCCCGCTGTCAAATTCACTTTTTAAAAGCCATGAAAAATGGAGGGGAGAGATTATGGAGGGATATCTCTGCACAAAAGCAGGACCAGAGTAAATCTGTTTCTGTAGTGGGGCTGGGAGGGGAGTTCAGCCTTTTAGGAGGAATAAAGAGATCCCAATTCTTTGGAAAGAGCCATAGGTTACCTGAAAGGACCGTTTGCCCTTTTCACCCACTCTGGGTCACCCTGGGCCCCGTGGGCTCTCAGCTCCTTGGAAGCTCTGCCCCCTTGGCACCAGAGAACACAAGATAAGCTGCTGCAGGTCCCACATCGCCCAAGGTCCCCTTGGCCACTCCCTGTTCCCTGCCCTCCCTAACTGACTTTCCTCCAGGCAGAGGTCACAGGAGTCCAGGGCTTGGCTCTCTGACAGGTCCCTGCACAGGGATGGGGACAGCTCAGGTGGCTCCACATGTGCCAGGGGGTGCAGCAGAACCGCCCCGCTCCATGTCCCCCATCGTGCAGGAATTCACCTGCATTTCTGCCTTTTGCTGGAAATACTTGCTGCCTTAACGAGAATTCACTGCTCCAAAAATAACTGTAATTACCCAAGAAGCAGAGGAGCCTATTTACAAGATTTAAAGGGGAAGAAGAAAGAAAAATCTCTTAGAAGAAAACTTCCAGCGCTTGGGCCTCAAAATATAAAACAGAGTTGGAAAGGGGAGCTCCTTCTTCTGTGAGGAGCTGAGCCCCTCTGGAAGGGCAAGGACATGGCCTTTCTTAGTACTTTGCCCGTGCCAACCATCAGGAATTGCTCAAGTCAGGTGGCAATAAAATACTCCATGAAAATCAATTACCTCCCAGGAGCAAAGTGTCTGAAGGAGAGGGGGAAATCGGGCAAAACTCACACCTGTGAAAGTTTATAAGTCTTTGCTGTGGGATGTAAGTGGGGAAAAAAAGGAAGAAAGCATTAAAAAGGCATGAGTGTGCACAAGAGAGTACCAGAAAATAATAATTTAAAATAATAAACTTGTTACAACAGCAGCAATGATTGCTGTCTATCCACGCTTTGAATAATTCAAAAGGTTCCTGCTTCACTTAGGATCTCAGGGAATTTTCAGACCTGCCAGAATTTTCTGCTGGTAAATAATGCATCTCTAGTGTTCAAACACTCAGAGTCCCCAATTAATACTAGAGATTTAACACTGCAGATTTTGAAATAGGAGGAAGTCTGAGGAAGGTAAATTCCTACTGAGCTGCCTGAGCCTTCTGTCTTTCCCATTTTCACCTTGACCTTTGGGTGCTAAAATTGCTGCTGTCTCTCACCGTTGCCATGTTCACACAGGTAATAAGGAGTTAATGCAGCAGATTCTTTCAGCATTGACCTACAAAATAATTCACAAAAGAATCCCAAAAAGGGGATTCTGACCACCCATTCCATGAAGAAATTCCCCATGGATCTTGTTCCCAAACAGGGAATAACAGTAACCCATCTGTGGCTGTGAACCACTGAGCCACTAAACACTGATGACAAATAAGATGGACAAGTAGCCATAAAGATAATGCACATCACAAATAGAAGAGGACAAGCTGAAGGCTTTAGTTTAACTACTGGATTTTGCTGGTTTAGAGAAAATAATTCCTGCATCCAAACTTGGAATCAGCTCCTGTTTTACCTGAATTCAAAACAAGGAGAAATAATGTACAGCACAGCAATTCCAAGAGGGACTTGGAGAAGCCTCTCCAAACATCCTCCTCCTGTTTTACTCATAATTTCTATTCCACCCCATGAACACTGAAACAGAAGAGCAAGCTGTTCCTCTGATTGATATGGCAATTTTAGGAATTTTCCTCTAGTCAGAGTGGAGATGCAACAACATCTCTGGAAATAAAACCAAAGAGTTGAGAAAGGAGGAAAGAGCCCAACCTAAGAAAACAACAGCGACCTGAGAAATTAATTAGTAAAAGCAAGGAGAGGCCTAGATTTTTATGCAGTATCAGAATTTTTCTTGAATGCAGCTGGTATTTCAGATGATTTTTCTTCTAAAAATACCTGAACTTTTCACTGCCTGTGTTCATCACAGGGAGAGTGCACACAACAGCCTTGTACCAGCAGGACCTACATTTTGGGAACAGCCACATGATGCTCATGTCCCAGTTTTTAAATCAACAAAATTTCAGGATGAGGAGATTCTGATGCTGGCATCTAAGAGGATTGCAGGAGAGCAGCTCCTACCAGACCTCACAGCAGCTCTGTTCTGCTCTCCAGGTTTCCTCCCATCCCCTGCTGGTGTCAGGTGCTTGTCCTTGTGGTTGTCCTCTTGTTACTGGTTCCAGGACACCCCAGCATCTCTGATTTCAGGGCACTTTGTCCAAACTTTTCAAGCCCTGGACTTTTAAAATATTTTCCTTATCTTGCTGCTGTGGTTCCTATTGTTCCTAGACTGTTTTTCTTATTAAATTACAGAGGTTTTGAGTTGGAATAAACCCTCCTTTCCAAATGTGTCCACTGTCAATTGGCTGCTGGTGGGAGAGAGAGAGCAGAAGAGAATTACAAGGTTTCAGATTCCTGTAAACAGAGAAACATTTTTCCAGTCATCAGTCTGAGCCCAGTGGAAATAGAGCTTCAGTTTCCTCTAGTTAAGGCTGGGGATCCGGTGGCAGAGCTGTTGACAAGCCTCCTTTTTCTCTAGCAGGCCCTGGATGCTGAGCAGCAGTTCCATGTGCTGGCAGTCATTGCTGCTGTTTCCTTCTCCTTCTCCTTCCAAACTCCTCCCATTGTGCCCTCCTTGCAGTCCCAGAGCAGGTGTCTGTTCTCTGAGGAATATCCTTCAAAAGCTCCCATTTTCCTCAAACCCTGCCTCTGAGGAAGCAGTTCCAAAGTGGCTTTGGGGACTGAACTCCACTCCCTGAATCTCACAGAATCTCAGGATGGGTCAGGCTGGAAGGGCCCACAGAGGGTCACTGGTGCCACCTCCCTGCTCCAGCAGGGCCATCCCAGAGCTCAGGGCACAGGGTGTGTCCAGATGGGTTTGGAATATCCCCACAGGAGCCTGCACAGCCTCCCTGGTCTCTGCTCAGGGCTGGGGCAGTGCCCAGGGCAGAAGTTCTGCCTCCTGTGCAGGGGGAGCTCCCTGGGCTGTCCATCCCTGCAGAGAGATGGGATGGGATGGGATGGGATGGGATGGGATGGGATGGG
>VZRZ01001704.1:0-40463 GCA_013398175.1 Climacteris rufus | reverse complement strand
GATGGACACAGCCCTGCAGAGGGATGGGATGGACACAGCACTGCAGAGGGATGGGATGGGATGGACACAGCCCTGCAGAGGGATGGACACAGCCCTGCAGAGGGATGGGATGGACACAGCCCTGCAGAGGGATGGGATGGACACAGCACTCCAGAGGTGCTCCCAGGGCTGGGCAGAGGGGCAGGGTCACTCTCTGACCTGCTGGGAATGCACTTCCCAATGCATCCTTCTGCTCCTGCATAATCCCTGCAGCCCTTCACTCTGCCCACAACTATTTCTTGACTGAGCTGTGTCTGCAGTGGGGTCTGGGTTAGGAAATGTCTTCATGTTGAGTGTAATTACAGCACCTGGTGCCCATGTCACACTCCACAACTGGTCACACTCCACAACGGGTGCATTTAGTAACCTCTGCAGTGCAAGCACACTGGATGTGATAGCTGGGCCACCATCACCAGCCTTACACATCTCTTTCCATCAGTCAGTGTCAATATTTCCGAGTGTGGTCATGCACACAGTGTTCATTGCACAATCTCCTCTGAGTTGCCAGTGGTATTTCCTCAGTGGTTTCCCATCGAGCAGTGAATAACTCAAGTCAGATCCACCTGCAGAAGTTGATCAACACCCTGTGCACAGGCATTTTCCAAAAACATCACTGAACAACTCCCCAGGAGTATAAAAGAACACTGTAAATGGCTAAAAGAGCAAAAACACAATGTGTAGGCATTTGCTTGGACATGTGCAGCAATAATATTAACTTAAACCTTCTGCACCTTGCTGCCACTGGGGTTTACAATTCCTGTGTGCAACACCTGAAAGGGCAGAGAGCTTTAGTGCTGCATTTGCTGGCAGAGCCAGCTCACACACTTCGCAGGAAGGATCATTGTGGTTAAAGCTCCTTCTGGGCACCAGGGCTGGGTGTATCCTTGGCTCTCCTTGGCTTCCTATGTCACCTGAACTCACTTTGCTCAGTTCCCTCAGCACAAAGCCAGCCACGATGAGCTGAGGTGCAGTCCAGCAAAGGAGGGGGGGTATAGAATTAGTCTTGCATTGTATGTAAATGTATATTTAGAAGCACCACAGATGCCTTGCTAGAAGGCCGTGCAAGCATGCCAGTCACTTCCTAGAAACCTCTGTTTGTTTGGTGGCTGTGCACACTGTGTGACAACATTTCCCTGCTGTCGCTGTGGGCACAGATCTCCAGATGCACCCAGGGCAAACAGCAGCCTCTCCAAAAGTATTCCTGGTGCACCTGTCAAAGATTACAATTAATTCATGCCTGTTTGATGGCTTATGCTAAATGAGCTTGGCTCCAGTCCAGTTTCCATTGGAAAAGTGTCTCCATCTCAGGAACACCGTGACATTTGGCATTTATTGTCCTCTTGGCTGGCTCTCCTTCCCAGGGCCACGTATGGAATGTGTCAGGGGAACAGACTCGCTTTTCAGGCCCCAATCTGCATTGAGGTAAGATAGCACAGAGGAGCCTTTTGTTGTTGTTCACATTTAACTTCCCTCTTAAAGACAGATGGAAGAGTTTGTGTTTTGTAGCTGTTAACACAGCACCTCTCACTACTGCAAAATCCTCTTCATGCTCTGCGTGACAATTCCCAACACAGCCTCCTCCTGATGCAAGGTGTTTGCTCACAAAGACTGACCCATAAACTCTCCAGCAATGCTTAGATTAGCATGCTATGATTCAGAAATTTCCTTTGTTGCCATCCCTCTCACCCTGCCAGCACATTCGCTCAGCACTGGTGTAAGCCCATCCTGGTGCGAGGTGACAGCCTCTGTCCCCTGCTCCACCCCGAGCTGCACAAACCCAGTCAGGCAGCAGCATTGTGCCAAGCAGCCTTGTGGAGCACTCCTGAGAGCCATGGCAACGTGGCTTTCCAACAGCTGACTGCCTCCAGCCCGCTCCTGTCCTCCTGCCCCTCGCTGCTGGGGTTTGGGGTGCTGCTGCTACCCCAGTGCCCGTGGCCATTGGTGCTGAGCCTGCCTGAAGCTGCCCTCCCAGAGACTCCAGCCCAAGGAGAACAGGAGCTGGCAGCTGCCAGCCAAGCTGTCCCAGTGCCAGCAGGCTGTGCTGCTGTGGGTGGCAGAGGGTGGTCAGAGTGTCACTGCCACCCCTTTTCCAACCCAGGACTCTGAGTGAAGCAGCGGGGGTGGAAGCCTGGCTCTCTGGGTGGTGCGGGATGCATTGGGTGTCTGGGGGCCAAAGTTTCACCCCAGAGCCTTTCTCCCAAGTTAAACTGCAAACTCACTGTCCAGCATGAAGCCTGCAGGTGTCCTGTGCTGGTCCAAACCCATCCCACAGGTTACCTGTGCACTCAACAGGCTGCAAATGTCTGCCAGAGCAGCAGGACAAGAGCCTACCATGGCTTTATCTCTAAAGACAGTCACACCAAGGGGGTCAGAGCAAGCCCAGATCCACTTATTCCTACCACAGTTGTACCTTGAATACATCCATGGATTTCTCCCCAGCCCATGGGACAACCCGTGCTTCTCACTGCCATCCCTCCATGAAGGCAGCAGGCACAAGGTTTCTTTTCCTTGGCTCCAACCTGTGACCCAGAACTGGAGGAACATGCTCTGACCTGATACTTGCAGAGATGTGGAAGCTGATTTCAGTTCCTACTCCTGTAGAGAAGCACTTGCTGTCTGCCCAAAATCCCTGCAGCAAGGCAGGCTCAGCCAGCCCCCAGAGCCATGGCTTGGCAGGTCCCTGCTCCCCCAAGGACAAGGACACTCTCCAGGATGCTGGGCAGAGCGGGGTGCACCCTCCAGCACCCACAAACCAAAGCTGGGCTCTTGTGCCTGATCAAACCCTGCCTCCTACACCCCAGATTCCTGCATTCAAAACCCTTCTAGAGGAATGTGTCAGCACCCAGCCAGTGGGAGTGAAATGCCAACTTTTGTAGCAGATTGGAGTGTATTTTTAAGCAGTGTAAAAAAACCCATCATCCAAACCAAAGCAACCTCCCCAAGCGCACACACGAACGAAATCAGCAGGTAGAGACAACAAGCCCAACACTGCTGGCTCCAGAGACATGGTCCCAGCCTGCCTCAGCCACCTATTTGTGAAATTCCTCAAGGAAAAGTGTGGAGGAGACGGCCTGGCAGCTGCTAGGGAGGTGAAGCACCCTTTGGGACCTCAGTAAACAGGAACACAGGGAGAGGAGATGTGGGAAATGTTTTCATTCTCTGGGCATGCAGGAAGGGGAGAGCTGGGGACTGCACTTGTGGCCATCGTGACCTCCAGCATTCCTCCTGCTTTGCTCCAAACTCAGCCCATCCCAGCCAGGCTCAGCTCCCCCACATCCTCCTGTGTCAGGGGCACTGGGGACACTCAGCACGATGCCAGCTCAAGCCCAGTGTTTTGGGGTCTCTCACCCTATTCCCTGCCTTGAGGTTACCATGGATGGCCACTCCTCACTGAGCGTTTAACCTGTGACTGCTCCAGATGTACTTTCTGTGTGTGTGCTTCCAATTCATCTCTGTCAGGATAACCTAACTGTATCTTAAACATTCTCATCATTTATAAAACACAGAATTCCCTAACCATGAGTCCAGGACCTCATTCCCTGTCTTACCATCTAAATAGCAATCCATCCATACCTGATGTCAGAGAATTAAAAGCTTTATTACATCACCCAGTCCACCCCTTTATGTTTTCTCTCCTGGTGTTGCCCATTTTCTCCAGGATACTCAAGTCCCACACAGCTGGAGAACTGGTCACAGTTTTCTGGTGCTGCTGAAGAGGGCAAGGCTGTCCACAGCTTCTGTGGTGTTTTTCCAGGGAATGAGGCTGTTTCCTCAACTGCAGAAATCAGATCTATTCCAAGGCGAGCTCTATCTGTACCAATCTCCTGCAGCTAATGCTGTCATACCATTGCAACAACACAGAATTCAGATGTGCTGGACACCTGGAAGGATGGGAGGATGTTTCAGTGAGGAGTCTCTGGAGAAGATTGGCCCTTTCCACAGGCAGAGTGTGGAAGCCAGGGCTTGTCCTGCAACCCTTGGCTGGGGATGCTGAAGAGGAGCAGCCAAGCCAAAGGCAAGCAAAGCCCAGAGGCAAATGCCTCCAGTGGGAAAGAGGGAATAAATGCATGTGGAAGGGGCAGGATGGAGGCTGAAGAACCACCAGCTGCCTCCTCATCCTCCCTTGTGTGGAGAAACCCTCTGAGAGAGCTCCCAGTGGCCAGGGTCATTTCTAGAGGTACCTGCAGCAGCAGAATGAGCCGTGCAGTCAGGCCATGAACAACCCCCTCTTTAAGCTCCTTCCTTGTGCTATTGAGGCACATAAAGAGCCACCAGTGTCACCTCCCAGGCACAGGCAAAGCTGCCTCTGTGCTGCATAAATCATGCATGGCCACATCATCTGCTCGGGCAGCACAAAGCCACCATCACTAATTGTGCCCAGGGGTTCGTTACCTGCGGAGGCAGCAGCACACACAGCATGTGCTTCTCTCTCTGAGTTTTATCTGGGTTTGTCTCCTTCAGTGCCTGGCAGTTCATGCAAGAGGCTGCAGGGACTTTCCATCAAATGAACACCAATGACTTCTGCTTTGTCAGCCCAGAAAGGAACCACAGCACAAAAGGGCCCAGGCAAGACCCCAGATGAGTAAGCCCCAGATGTCTTATTACACACAGGCTCTTCACAGACTATTTCCCACTTGGAGAGCAACTCAGGGAGCTAAAATTATACCCCTATCTGCTGATATTTTGTGGCATCTACTACCCAGGCACAGAGCTGCTGTGAGAAAACCACAACTTGCATTTAAGGGACTTCTTCCTAAGCGATTTTGAAATTAAATTCAAATAGGGATCTGTGTAAGGGCACAGGACAAACCCCACACAGTGTATCCCTCCTGTGCAGCACCACAAATACCAGTTCATGGATGTACTAGCAATACCAGCAATGCAGATGTAGCTGGAGTCCAGTTTGGAACCTGCAAACCTATTTAAAAGCTGTGATAAGTAGCAGCAAGTTCCAGTGTTCTCCCTGAAGATACACACATGTTCCATGTTTAAATATCATGGAAAAAAAGTATCTCAGGTTCAATAGCTTCCCCTTGTAGCAGAATTTGCTTTAATGCTTCTTCCTGGCATCATTCCCACTCTGCTGACACTGGTTTCCAGGCTGTGGGTAGTGCTTGTGCTGCACTAAAACAAATGCTGTTCAATGCACAAGGAGTTCTGCTCTGTCCTGGACATGCATTCACCTGGAAAGTTCATTACAAAGGCAAGTGATTTAGCCAAGATAGTGCTTCCAGATTCAAGCCTGAAAGTTCAAAACAATCAGGAGAGTGAAAGGAGTTGTGTTTAGACAAATAACTCAATCTGCTGTCAAATTCCCCAAAGTGCCTCACCCCATCTCACCTCTGTCGGGCTTCAAGTCTGTGATTGCTCCTGGAATTTCACAGCACACCCCGTGGGTCCTTGAGGTGACCAGCACTGAAGGCCTGGGCTGAAACCTCTCCTACTCATTCCCTGTTCACACGAAAGGCAGTCCCAGAAAGCTGCACCAAACACAGAAACCCCTTCATCCTCAGCTACCTCCCCTCCAGCCTGATAAATGTCTGCTTCACATTCAGACTCTGCTGTTCCTTTTCAAATTGCTTCGTTCTGGCTTTGCAGCTACTCAGTTATTTCCTCCTCATCCACCTATTCAAAGCACAACCCAGGAATGCAAAGGTCATCCTCTTCCAGAGCTATAGGCAGAGCTATACATCTCTGGTGTCCCTTTGCTGCTCGATGTTCATTCTCATTACCCCAGCATATAAATCTCTGGAGAGTTCCAGGGGAATTCAGGTGCTTGATGTCCTCAGACATTTCCCAGAGCACCCAATAAATGGATGGTGCATCTCTGATATCAATATATTGCCTGTGAACTTTGAAAGCAGCATAAAAAATGAGTCTAAAGCTTATCACCAGGGGTAAGAATGGCAGAATGCATTTGATATGCATGTAGTTGAAAAGTCTTGAGAACTAATGGCTTGGAGTGATTAAAGAAGCTGACAGACTCCAAGATGGGACTTTTTTTTTCCTTCTCTATGGAGATGACGTTGATTGACTGGACTTGGACTTGGCACAGAGCTGGCACAGCAAAGCCAGTTGCATAGAGAGTCCAAATGCCCCACAAGCTCTGTAGTTCACAGGCAATTTTAACCTGCTTAAAAATAGAAAACAAACTCGAGAGCTGTGTGATACAAGCCATGACCCCTCGAAAATGAACTGCAGGCTTCCCCAGGGCCTGTGTGTGCCCAGAGGGGGACTCTCGGAGGTGCAGCTGAGAATGAGCAACCATGAAGTTGAGGAGTTTAATCACCTTTGTGCTCTTGCAGCACGTCAGGGGGCTGGAAGAATTGAGATGAGCAAACAGGCAGCAGCTCCCTGAGGGTTAACTGTGCTCAGCACCAGGAGGGGTGAGGTAAGTCCAAAGGTGTGACCCCGCATAGAGGGTGCTCAGCACGATCCTCCCCCTCTGTCATGGTGCACATGAAGTAAGGACAC
Source organism: Climacteris rufus (assembly GCA_013398175.1). Lineage (NCBI taxonomy): Eukaryota > Metazoa > Chordata > Aves > Passeriformes > Climacteridae > Climacteris > Climacteris rufus. Next base: position 33,950 of record VZRZ01001704.1, on the reverse strand, counting down.
TGATAACATCTCACAGAAGTTCAGCAGATTAACATAATGCTTGTTCAAGCTCTGGAAGTGTGGCACAAGTCCTGCCAAACCTCCTGCATGCTTCCAAATTCTGACCTGCCATCTTGTCTGTACTTTACATCCTGCAAGCACCAGCAAGTAAGGGAGGCAGTAAGGGAAGAAGGGGTTTTTTCCTCACCCCACTGCCCAGATTTTAAAGAAAAACTTTCAGGAATGAAAAGGAATGTTCCAGGAGGTAGACAAAGCACTGTTGCTGGGGCAGGTACACACAGCCTTGGCTGAGTCACCCCAGCTGACCAGCAGCCCCAGTTCCCCAGTGCCCAGCCCGTCCTTTGGACGCGGTGCCAGCCCAGCTCCCGCCTGCCATCCCACCCCTGCGGCAGCTGGGGCCACAGCTCGGCCTGGATTCCTCACCCCCAGCTCCCTCTGAGCTTTGGGCGGCGGGACAGACTCGTTTGATGACCTGCCTTGGGGGCTGAACAAATGAGATTCATTAGGATATGCAAAAAGCCGAGAGCAAAGCAGCCCTATCTTTCTGTCTGAGCTCCACTGATCTGATAAGAGAGAGTTGCTCCAACCTGTCTGCAGAGGAAGATCTGAAGCTTTCTTCTTCCCATGCATTCCCAGATAGTCATTGCAACTAATAGACAAATAGGTCAGAATAAATAACAGCCCCCTCATTTCCCCCAGCATGCGAGTCTGGATGGCTTAAGTCAAGTGTTAATAAGAAACAAGGCTGCTGTAACAAGATGTCCTGATGCACTGCAGAGAATATGGAGCATAATGGCATCTTTCATACACACTTTTCACTAAAAGCTTGTCATTACCCAGACAGAGGAGACAGCATTTGCATAGAGAAGCAGAGGAAAAGCAGCTTGAATGAAGTGATCCAAAAATGGAGTCGTCAAGTCACTGAGTTGTTGTATAAAATAATACAAAAGCGGATTTTGCTTAAGTTCGGCATTTTCATAGCGGCACTATAGGCAAAGTAAAATTACTACAGAGAGAGGGAGTGATGGTTAGAGGTACAAGCCAGCCTGTTCTCTCCTGTGGGGCTCAAACACAGCCCTGTGGTGTAACTGGGCGATGGAGAAGACCTATGTTAGTGTGTGTTGATTATCCTAAGGGGGTTTTTAGATGGAAATGCTGGGCTTGCCCCATGGAGACCAGGAGGCAAGGTCTGGGGGAAGAGGGACACCACAACAGGCAGCAGGCAAACCTCCTGGCTTCTGCTGGCAGGGCTTCACCTGACCCCAGCGAGAGCAGAGGCACTGAAATATTGATTGTGGCTCCCTGGCTCTCTGACAACACATTTGGCCCCTGTGCTGGGGCGCTGGGTAGCGAGCAAAAGCTGTTAGCGAGCAGCTCTTACAGAAAGCTCTCCTAAACCAGGGCAGGGGGAAGAACCAGAGGTGGAAAATCTAAATTTAGCAGGCAGCAGTCGGGCTGTTCGCTCGGGCACGGCTCCGCTCCCACCCAGTGAAGGATTTTCGGTAGCAACCATCACCATGGTATCACAGTGCCGCTGCTGTGCGGAGATTTTGCCAATCCCTGTGGGTTTACTGGAACACTCGTGACATTTTAGGTGCAGGGAAGGGGCAGGTGGGTGGGAGGGATGTTCCTTAAAGCACCAGCTCTGGGAATCAAGGGAAAGCAGCTGCAGCACTTCACGTTTTTCCAGTAAGAAGCACATGGTCCTCCTGGTTGCAGAGCTCAGGAAACTCAGAGTGGCCTTGTCTGAGGGGAGGGAGGAGGTTCTTGCACTGTCCCCCAGATTTTGAGGGGAAGAAGGGCTGAACCACAGGGTTTGAGCCTCCTGGAATTGGCTGTAGTGAGAGAGTTTCACTTCCTGCCTGCGACTGTCGCAATGTCCGGGTTGCAAACAACGAGAGCAAACATTTTTAATGTAATTTCCATGTTGATTTTTCAGCTGTGGCTCTTCCAACACCCTCTCCCCCTGGGCCTGTTCTGTTCTCTGCCTTTCCTGCTGCCCGCTCCCCGGTGATGACAAACCGCGAAGCGTTTCCCAAGAGTGAGAAATCCTCACAGGAATCATCTGTTGCAAGTCCTGTCTGACAAAACCGTGTCAGAACTTTGGGGACTTTCTCTCTATTTTTAATTGACTGCATCTTTTCCCTGGCATTTCCCCCTGCTGGCTCCTGCATCCCTGCTAATACGGATGGATCTTGGAGGGGAAGCAGTGCTCGTGCCAGGATGGGCAAGAGCTGTTGTTCCCACCTGATTCCCGGTGAGGATTTTTGTATAAAAGGTGCTCCCTTTATTCCTCCCGCACAATCAGCATTCTTGATTTAGTCCTTTCTTATCATGGTCTTGCAGTATCACATCTTGGCTTGGTATTTAGTCTTCCAGAGGCTTGAAAGGGCAGCTTCTCCTTGAGTTTATCAGCTCAGATGGGGGACGCTGCTTGATGGTTTGCCAGGGAGCTTCTGTGAAATGCCTTTTATGTCTCGATCGAGTCAGCGCGTTCTATTTAATTAAAGAGATGGGGATACAAAAGGCTCCTCCTGGATAAAATCTGGGGGAAAAAACATGCTACCTGCCTCAGAGGGGAAGGGGGGATGGATTCCCAAAGCCAACAGAGCCTGATGAGAGGTGAGGGCAGGGTAGCACGGGGTGGTTTAACAGAAGGGGAGGCAGCCGCTCTGCCAGCAGAAGCTCGTGAGCAGAGAGCCATGGAGCACAAAATTAACACACTGGCTCATCAGGAAATGTTAATGTGGGCAAGGTGGGGAATTGCTTCATATGGGCAAACAATCTGTGCAGAAGGGATAAGCGCCATCAAAACCTGGTACAAATCTGGGCACGTTTCTCCAAAACCTGCCCTCTACCCTCAGCTTGAGGTTCAAGACAGAAAACACAAAGCCCTGATTAAGGTGTTAAATCCTTATGGCACAAAAACAACAAAACACTTTGCTGAAATGGAACAAAATTAAAGAATCCAATGGGGCTTTTCTAGAAATGATTAAGCCACTGTCACACAGTTCCCAGGAGGGGAACTTTCCAGCTTGGAGTAAGTGGTTTGAACAACTGCATTCTCTTCAGAACAGTCCTAAAACCAAATATTAACTGCTAATGAACTCATGTCCTCTACAAATGCTGGCTCTGCGTTCATCTGCTAACCTTTCCTGAAATTTGTTCTCCCTGACCTCCAGCATGCCCCACTGCTCCCCTAATGGAGACCTGGGATCAGCTTCACCCAGCCACCACCTCACCTCTCTATCCATCACACAGGGCCTATTTCCCCCTTTGGAATGATGGCAGGGAAGCCAAGATCCACCAACAGCATAGCCAGATGCTGAACTTAGTCCCTTTCCATTTACAGTGCACCTGGGAAGAGCAGAAGGTCCAGTGTTACTGATGTTTGACAGTCAGGGAGATTCCCGTTTCAACATCCCAGATGAGCAACTGCTTTATAACCTCCTCAAAGCCTGTCTGGATAGGGCCACAGGCAAGGTAATGCTCACAGAACTTTTCAGGAAGAAGGCCAGAAGAACATTAAAAAGTAATTGAAAGGCCTGGGGGATCAGGGGAAGTAGAAACCAAGCTCAAAGAAACCAGGGAAAAAACCTGAGGCATGGCAGTGTGTGAATGCACTTGTCTGAAAAGACCTAGAAAAGAGTCATGTTGAAGAAAGTGAGGAAACTGTCTCTGAAAGGATCCTTTGAAATGGGAGCAGTGGCTGGGAAGCAGTAAATGGCAGGCACTGGGAAAAGGAGGGAGTTCAGCTGGAGGATGTGTCTTCAGATCTACCACAGCATTCCCTCCCAGGTCACAAACCACCATAAGGAAGGGCTGAATGAACGTTACCAATGCAAAAGTAACCCTAGAAATATTAAGAGCACACCTTAGGTAGCACTTACTGTATGCAAAGAATGTTTCTTCTTCATCCAAAGAGACTCCAGAATTACACAGATGGTTAAAACATATCTATAGTAGTGGTAGTAATTTAGAAATCTCTCTGGAGGAAAACAAGGTTTTAGCCTTTTTTTTTTTCTTTTAAATGGCAGTGAGCTGAATTTTAAGGTGGAGTGAGTTTATTTCTGTCGTGGCTGACGCAGAGAAAGCTCCATCACCCACAGATAATGGCAGATGGTGAGCCGTGCCCAAATCCATCAGGCAGAGGCCTCAAGTAGAGGTTCAAAGCAGAACTGGGGATGGCATTTCTCACTCCAGGGGCAGCTGATGGAGACAGAACCGGGGTGGGTTGGATACAAAAATCCGCATGCTCCACACAGCTCTGCGAGTGGCAGAGAAGCCTCTGACCAGTCCATGGGACAAAAGATGACACAGGGTGAGAAAATGTGTGCTCAGTGGCTGACTTAGGGCTGGTTTTAGCCCAAACCCTGCTAACTCCCTGGTACATCATTAAAGGTGCATGAATGGTTATGTGGCTCAACAGAGCTGCTAATCCTGTGCCCACGGTGCTGCTGCAGAGGGTATAACATTTTCTGGAGATGGTGGAGGGGACTGTGATGCACCATATGGTCTCCTGCAGCCCTTGCTCTGCGCCCAGGCTCGTGCTCTCATGTGACACACCATTAGCGAGTCACACGGAGCAGAAAGCAATTTTATGGCCAGATCCTGCTCTTAGAAGCTATGATGACTAAACTAGCTAATCAAATCAGCATAAATTTGCAAACACCGTTTTAGCAGCTGTGACCGTAAATATCATCAGCAGAATGTGAATAATCCCGAGCACAAGATGAGTTGAGTAATGGGTTCCCAATGGGCGTCGAAGCCATCAGCCGCTGCCTGGCAACTCGGGGAGGGGGCGAGGGGGGCCATGGTGATGAGCCTGCAACAGCAGATGCAGCTATCACGACAAAGCAGCGAGAGCACACACACCAGAAAAGGGAAAAAAAAAAAATCATTTATGGAGACAAACGAGTGCGGTGGATGCCCTGTGCTCGCCCCGAGCGCAGGCACATGTGCGTGCTCCGTGTGGAGGGAGGTGTCTGAGCGTTCCCAAAGTGACTCATTTGGCATTTTCCAGGGACCTGCAAGAGGCTCCCCGCACACACGTTACCGTTTTGTCAACAAGCCATAAAAATAATCAGCCGAGGTGAAACTCGCTGCGAACACAGGCACCGAGGCTAAATTTGTTTTTAATTTGTGCCAGCTCCTGCTAATGGGAGCCGGGGTGTGCGGAGCCCCCGGCACGAACAAAGGGGAGGGGGAAAAGCTGCTGGGATGAAGAGCCCAGGGCAGCCTTCGCCTCCCCTCTGGTGAGGACCAGCAGCACGTGGTCCCCGAGCAGATGGAGCAGGCTGGAATGGGCATGGCCCGAGCGGAAGGATTGTCCCATCACCTCTGCCAAGGGCCCCCGGGAGCAGGCGGCTGGAAGCACAGCCAGCTCGTCCCCCCAGCACAGGGGAGAGGCTTTTGCAGCTCAGAGCATTGAATGGACCTCCCTGCACCTGCCAGCAGGAATCTGGCTCAGCCACAGAAAAAAAAAAATCAAGGGGAAAAAGACCAACAGTGATGTCCTGATGGTTTTTGGTAGGCTGGTAAAAATACTTGGCTGTTATGGACAATATCCTGGTCTTATGATGATTTTGAGGCAAAATCCAGAGTCTAGAGGGCAGGAGAAATATTGCATTATATATTGCATTGCCATGCCTAAAAGTAATCCATGTTTGTTGGAGTTGTCAAAATCTCATGGGGGAAAGGCCAAAGTGTGGGTATATTTACCCAGCAGTCATTACAGCTCATGCCCATAAAGCAACTTTTAGCTGAGCTCCAAAGACAGCCTGCAGAAATGTAGAAACACAAGTAAACAAGGAATGAGAGCATTTCCAAGTTCCCAAAGAGCTGGCAGCCGAACCTGGGCTTCATCTTGTTGTAACCAGGAATGTTGCTTAAAGAATGAAATGTGGACATAGCCCAGGTTGCTGCTTTAAAGCTTACATACATCCAAACCCATGGTTTGCTGTATTTCCTTGGTTATGATGGTTATGGTTATTATATTTAGCTTCCAAGCATTTCCAAAATACTAAAATGTGCCCAGCATAGGGTCAGCCTTCCTGAGCTCATAAATCAGGGGATTTGACGATACAGAATTCCCTAAGTAACTGGCAGGCATGGTGGACCCACACAAATGAACGTGATGGATTCGGTGCTTAGAAAATGGAGCTGAAAGGAAAAAAGGGGGGAAAAAAACTCTTCCCTGGCCGAGAAGCAAAAGGGCAAGTGACAGAGCACCTTGACATGTTGATGGAGCACATCAAAGGCAGGGGTGGTGCCAGGTGCTGGTTCCTCTGCTCACAGAAGTTTATGCCAGGAAAGCTCAGCAAGCACTGGCACCGTGCACAGGGAGCGTCCCAGTAAATGTGTGGAAACACCCATAATAAGAAGAGGAAAATATCAGAAACAAACTCAGGGGATCAAGCTGCCTCCCATACCAGCGCTTAGGTGTGTCCCTCAGCAGCTTTCCCCAGAGAAGGTCTGTGGTTTGCATCTCTTTCTTCACTCGTGCAGCATTTTCAGTAACCTCTGTCCTCCTAAAGGGGAGTTCCTCAGCAGTGTCTCCCCACCAAAGCTGTTGGTTACCCAGACCTGAAACACTTCTGGCACCAGATGGGAAGGAGAAGATGGAAGAAGAGCTGCATCTCTGGGTGCAGACAAGGACTGTGGGCAGTCAGAACTGGGCTCAAGTGGCAAAACCAGCAATAATATTTCTCTATAACTTGGAACAAAGGAGCATGTTACACTCAGATGAGCCCAATCCCAAAATATCCACCAAGGTCTCAGTCCAAGGCAGCACAGCCACCGTGAGCCAGACCCATCATGAGTAACCAGTTTCTCCTTAAAAAAAAACACACCCCAGCTGGAACTCCAGTGACTAAAGCCAGAGTGGAGAATTACTGTCAGAACAAGTACAAACTCTGGAACAGGGTTTAAAGCCTTTTTTTCAAGTCCAGAAAATTCCAGCTCACTCTTCCCTGTGTTTCACTGCAGCATCAGCCTCTTGTCTGCACTGTGGCTGGGGCCAGGGCCAGGAGGTGACAGCCACTACAAAAGATTGCTCCTGGTTTGATCCAAAACAAAACGTACTGCAAATTTTGGAAGAACATCTATTCCCATCAAGCATCCAGCCCAAGCCTCCCAGGCCCACAAGCTCTGGGTAATTCAGTGAAAAAGCCAGGGAACATCTCAATTTGTAGATGCCAAATTTTTGGCAGCGTTTGCTGCTCTTTGCTGTGTACACAGAAAGCCTCTCCTTTGTGCACACAAGCAGCTCAGTTCAGGGCCTTTCAGGGAGAGTAGAAAAGAGCAGCCTTTCCCATACACAATTTTCCCTAAGAGACATAAACATGAAGGATATGGTCACCAATTTTGAGAATGCTCACACTGATTTTAAATGATTAATGGGCTTGTTACTGATTTCTGATGCAAAAGAGCATCCAGACCATCTCCCACCCCAAGAGCTGCCACAGGCCCCACGTGACAGGATCCTGCCCAGACTGCAGCCATCGGGTTCATGAGATAACAAACCCTTTCTTTGGCTCCCTGTGCCCCCAGGCAGGGCATGACTTGGAGCAAGCCCACCCACAACAAGCAGCACGTCTGTGAGGGATAATCCAGCCACGGGGCCATGTGATACCTCCCTCTCTCTTCAGGGGCTTTGGAAAGCCAAGCATCCTCGAGCTGCTCAGAGCTTGGGCTCCTCTCCAGCCAGACATCCCCTGCCCAAGTCACTCCCCTGCCCCAAGCCTGCTGTCCAGCCTAAGCGTGCAGGGACAGTTTTCCCTGGGATTATAGAAGTCCCAGACTGCATGGGGTCTGGATGTTGCCACACTGCTGCAGAGACATGGTGTATAAAATAGTAATTTGTGGTCTTAACTTAGAGCTGAAATAGATACGACAAACAAAGCGAGAGAAAATCTACTGCTGTTTCCACTACAGTGTGAAAGCACTGAAAAATATAGAGGGGATCTCAGCTGTAGTTGCAGCTACAGGATAGTTGCAGCTACAGAGTTGTAGTTATGATATTTGGCACACTCTGTACAGACAGAATCACAGCCAGGCCCATCCCAGAAGATGGGGAATGAGCAGAGGAAAGCTGCCTCACACTACCCTACCCCTGGAGCTGTGCCTGATGAGCAGTTTACAACCAGCCCCCAAAGATAAACCTAAATTAGGTGACAGTTTACCTCAAAATGCCATAAACTCTCACAGTTCGGGAGGGGGCTGCACAGACCTCCTTCATCTCCAAGAGGGGCTGAAGGCAGGAGCCAGGTCACTCTGGGGCCGAGGAAAGGGGTTGGTGGGTCAGAACCCCTCATTTTCCACAGCAAACCTCCCATGAATCCCACCTGGTGGAGCAGGATGGCTCCTCTGCTCTCTGCCCATTGCTATGGCCACGGAGCACAAAATGTGAGGGGATTAATCCTGAATAAATCCCATTGCCAGAAAGAGGTGTTCCTGCAACATCCCAATTAGGGAGAGGTGCACACAGCAAAGTCATCTGCTTCACACTCCATATTTTTTCCCAGCAGCAGGAAAAAGCATTTCCTGTCACCCCCTAAATCATCAGAGCTTCTTGCCTGACTGTTTCAAGCACAGCTTTATTATCCCTTACATCAACTTCTGGGGGCATTGTTCCTTTTTTTTATAAGAGAACACCAGAGTTTGAAGTCCCATGTGTTGGGGGATTTTTGTTGGTTTTTGTTTTCTTCGTCCACTTTGGGTTTTTTTCATTTTTTTCATGCTAGAGGAACCAGTGACATTTCAAAGCAGCGCATTTGCTGTACGCTCACTCAGAAAAAATTAAGGTTCTGTCTCTGCACTTTCCCTCAGAAAACGCCTCCCGAGCTTGCGGCGCCACAAAAAAGAAAATCTGATTTCACAGAAGCACAAAGACACAAATTACTCCAAAGCAAGGCAGTGCAAAATAAAACCTACCATTAAAATCCAAGAGGCTGGGATCAGAGATCCCATCTCTGATTATCCTCGTTCCCCAACAGAAGCTTTTTCCAAGTTGGAGCTGCCGGGTCATGTCCATTCTTTTCTCACACGAACCACTAACCCAAGCAGGATCATCCATGGGGCACTTTGAGCACAAATGCAAAAGGTTTTGACATGGCATGGTTTTAATCCTCTCACACAGAGGGATAAGTGCACAGGTGGATGGAACCATCTCAGAGCAGCGGCACAGAGATTTTGGTGTTTCCTGTCCACCCCTGCCTGTGCTTGACACCTCTGAGGCTGAAGGCAGCCCAAGCTCCCATCTGACAGCCACGTTGGAGGCCAGCACCCAGCCTCCCAAACTGCAGGGCTGGGAGGGTTTCAGCACCACTGGTGCTGTGGGAGCAGGGACACAGCGAGGTTGGGGAGTGGGACAGTCGTGCTTCGCTCAGGTTGGAAACAATAGGAGTAAAACCAAGTCTGAACACAAGCTCGTCTCCACCCAAAGCAAAGCCATCTGCAACTCGGCTCAGGAATGAGAACTATGCAGCCAGAGGTTTCCTCTGGTTATTGTTTTGGGTTTGGGCTGCAGTGGGCAGGGAGGGGAGGAACAAAAAACACGGAGGGTGCGGGAAAGGAGCCGAAACCCAGCAGAGCCACGAGAGCCTCAGCCTGACCTCGAGCCCTGGTTTCGGGGTGCAGGGCACGAGGCAGTGATGCTCTCTGCAGTTATTATCTCAGCTATTCTCGGTTATTCTCTCAGCTATTCTCAGTTATTCTCCACTGCTCCTCACTGCCCTGATCTCAGCTGTACCTGTACATCAGCTCGTGAGACACTCGTGTGTGTGTGACACCCAGGTCCGTGTGACATCAGGTTGATTTCCACTGACACCCATCAATCTGGCACGTTCACTACACAGCAGAGCAGACATGGCAATGTCTAAAGAGGAACTCTATTAAAAGGTCAGACTCCAAGAAAAACCTTTTCCCCAGAAATACATGCCCAGGAAGACCCCAGATTTTCAGCTTTACATTTCAATATAAAGGATACAACCTGAAGCATGTGGTGTGCTGGGTGAAAGGTGCTATGATTCCTCTTTCCCCCAGATTCAGCTAAACATTTTTCAGCCCCATTTACAGACATTCACCACTACCCTGACTCCTTTCCAGACTGGCTGGGAATGCAGAGCTGTGGAGATTTGTGGACATTGACCTCTTAACTAATAAGCTTCATGCAATCTGTGCCTAAAATCAGAGGTAAGGGATTGCACTGTTACTGCCCAGCATTCCCTTCCAATATTCCCCAAGCTCCCAGCAAACACAGCAGTATTTCACCAGCTCCCTGTGCCCTCATCCCAACTCCTGGCATTTTTGATGCAGACAGTAGAGATTCAGAGAGCAGTGGTTTTGTAACTAAGCTGATTTTAGCTCAAACTGCCAAGGAAATGGGTATTTTCACTTTCTCCCTGCTCCTGTCCCTACCTTTTGTCCTTCTGTTGGCATGAGCATCAGCCAAGCCAGGGAACTGATCCAGCTGGAAACTATCTGCTTGTCTTTTCCCTTTCTGCTGGGTTAGTTTTCAGAAGGATCAGATTCCTAATCTGGCAGATAGCTCGAGAGCTGATTTTGGCAGCAGGGAGAACACATGACCCAACAGCAGGGACTTGGATCAGCTAAAACCAAGCCTAAACCCACGCCCACAGAGAACACCCATGGCCCACCCTGTGCCCACCCCAGCAAGGCTCCTCTGCCTGCAGAAAAGGCTTTTTTTTCCACTGTTCTGCTTGCAGAGGGCAACAGGCACGTTTTGGGTAGTTTGAGACACGACCTCCCATCTCTACTTGCACATCCCTTGCCACTGCTCTGCTGCCCCTCAGAAAAAGCCCAGGGCTCCACTCCAGCCTTCCTCTTCAATCAGTGTATCTTTCTTGAAGCAGCACCACGCCACTACCCAGGGATTTCTGTCCTCATGGACATTTGTGTATTTACCACAGGCACGTGTAAGATGTGCCTGTGCACGCCCAGGGCGGATGCACACAAGCACAGACCTAAAATATCACCAAAATATTCTGGTTCCCACAGGCTGAGGAAATGGGCTGTGCTGCTGTGAGCCTTTACTACCAAGCACACGGTGTTTCTATGGCTACACCTTTGCTGGCTTTCCCTCCTGCTTTCAGCAACACTTTTCTGTCTGTCTGTCTCTGTCACACACACACAGGAACCAAACATCCCTGCTCTCCTCACTCAGCCCCTCTCCACCCCAAGAAACACCTCTGCTCTTCCTCCCACAGACAGCCTAAAAAGTCAGTGTGGCTGTTTCTTGGGATTAGCAGAAAAAGGGGGCAAAAACTTCTGATCCAAACTGATCCAAATGCCAGCAATCCCACAGCAACCTCCTGAACCTCCAATCTCATTTCCAGCGCAGGTGGAGCTGGGCATTTTTACTGGAGATCTCTCGTGTTCCTTGTGGTGGCACAGAACCAAGACTCCTTCATCCCCTGAGCTGCTCCCAACAAGCTGGAGAACAGGCCTGCTGAGTGGGAATAAAGAAGGAAATCTCTCCCAGGAAAGCTGGAATCAGGAACCACGTGCAGAGGGGTCAGCAGTGCCCTGGCCCCAAGGTGACTCCTTTAGCAGGGTGAAATGAAGAGCTGGCTCGGGTGGTGGGGAAATGCTAATGGCTGGGAGCAGCTCATGTCAAGCTGAATAAATCCCCTGCTCTCCATTCTGAAACACAATGGCACATGAATGACTAAGCAATTCTGATAACAATTCAATAGACAAATGTCAGCTTGCTTTGATTAAACATTACTTGTGGAGCTGTTTCAGGGCAGCTAAAGACACATCAGCCTGTCTGTCTCACCCCAGCCCTCCCAGCAACTCAGCCAGGGCAGAGAGACATTTATTTCACAACAGCTACAACTGATTCCTTTTTCCAAAGCAATTGGAACTCTTGTAACATCTGAACTAAGTCTAGATTTATGCAAGCAGAGCTAGGAAAATAAAAAGAAAAATCAAAATAGCCCCTCTATTTTAAGACCTCAGTTTCACTGTCACTTCTGCCTTGCTATGTCAGTTATCCCTTAGCACAGTAATAACATGGTCCAGTTTGGAGATACAGGTGGAACAGAGCCATGTAATTACCACATTTCCACATATATTCTTGAGTATTTGCAGTACTGAAATAACACTCCTCTAGCACAGGGTTGATCCAGAAAAACAGTTCAATTTAGGAATGTGGCTAAGACATGCAGCTAGGTTTTTACATGCTGCAGGTCTAACCCATTTTTAATTATTCCTATCTGTGCTGTAGGTCAGTCCTTTACACAACACTAACCCCTCCTTTTATTTCTGCAGAGCACATTTACGTGAGCAGCTTTTCCCCACTTGAAGCTTCCACCTTGGCAACCCCCCCAAAACCAGTTCTGAGTGAGGAGAGGAATAACCTCCTCCTCACACACGGGCTTCTCCCCTTGTCTCCAGTCAGTTGTGAAATGAGCTGCTCAGCACTGCATCCGTAATGGGCACTGCAGTGCAGATGGCAAAGGCACAGCCACAGCTCAGCCCTGGGTGCTGCAGCACAGCAGCTCAGAGAAGTGAGCAGGGGAGGAGAGGCAGCACTGCTGAGGCGTTTTCACCTTTCTGTTGCATGTCTGGAATGATGTCCAGAAGATCCTGGATGAAACAGCCTGTCCTGCAGGCTGTGGGAATGAGGATTTTGCCCTGTGATGGGTGCTGGGGTGTGTTTCAGTGATGCTCATGGCCATGGAGTTGGGAGAACACAAGAACCTCCCAGCCCTTCACTGCACCAATCTCTGGGTCACTAAAAAGGAAAACAGACCCTTGCAAAGCTCCACAGCCACCACCAGTCCCAGGGGCCTCATTGCTGCATTTGACCTTAGTCTAGAACAGCAAGTGAAAATGTTGTTTCTCTAATTTCACTCTCAAGGAAGTCCCTTGGCTGCCTTCCTTTCTCCTGGGCCGGGAATGAGCCTGTGGAAGCAATCTGCCCTTGTACACACAGAACCCACCTCTACAAGGGTAAATGTGTGGATTTGGGATATTTCTCTAGATGTAGGAGTTGGCAGATGCTGCATCCTGCAGGCAGAGGCCTCAGAGGACACATCCACACCAAGCACATACAAAAATTCACAGGGACAATGACCACACATTTGTATATAGATGTGGGCACATACTTAGCAAATAACTAAAAGTCAGAAGAGTCCTGCTTGCCTCTGGCTGCAAAGGGGAATTCTCAACTGGTCTTTGCAGCTCCCATTCGAGAGCTCAGAGCCACTGGCAAAATCACCAGGTTGGCCCTTGCAGCTTTGCTGTTTTCAATATTCTCTGAGAGTTCCCTCTGATGCCTGATTTGCTTTATTAGAGAAACCTACTCAAAGGGATTTGTGTGCAGGCTCAGCTTGATTTGTGAACTCCAACAGGAGGGGCAGCCAGTAAAATTAATGAGGTTCTGGGCAAATGATTGCCCATGCAGACCCACAGACATAAAGCATTAACTGACTGTCTAATTAACAAAGGCCACGTGCCCGATTAAGCATGCAAACGCTGCTGCCTCTACACACACATTGACACACATTAATGTCTCAGCGAGGATACATTTGCAAGTGTCTGCTTGGCACGATGATGGAGCACGCAGCCTGCTTCCATAAACACTTGTCAGGATGCAGGATATACGTCCATGAAATAATCTGCTGCCCATTTGTCTGTAATGAGCACAAATTCTTTCTGGGAAGCAGCACAGCAGGTCCCCAGGCCCATGCGGGCACGGCTTGAAAGCCACCTTCTAGAAGGGAGCAAACCAAGGACAAAGTGGCCTTGGGAGAAAAGTTTTCAGTGGGTTTCAGTCGTTTTGTCATGCAAGTGAAGGGCTGCTTTCATGTTACAATGCCTGTGCTGGGTGATAAGAGGTCAGGGGCACATGGCCCTGTTCCTCACTCTGCTGTGTCCTTATCACATAACACCCTCTAAGTCCCCATCTCCTTCCTGATTAAAGCTCAGGTTGTTTTTTTAAATTCATCACCATAACATTAAAAAAAAAAAAAAAAAGAGAGAGAAAAACAATCTAAACCACCCAACAAAGGAGGCAGAAACAGCAATGTCTTGGCGGGGGTTACAGTACAGGATACCTGTTCTCCATCAGTTCACATAACTTAATTAGTGCTGCCAGATCACATCATTTTGGGACATGGATACTATCACTCAGCTGGGGAAGCCAGGAAGGCAAAATTCTGGAAAGCTACTGGCAATCTGGGTGCCAGAGGAGAAATTTTCAGCAGCAGCCACAGCCCCATTCCTGTTGCGCAGCAGGGTCAGAGCAGCAGCCGACCTGCAAAGGATAATCCATGAAGGATTCCAACCTGCGTGAGGCAGGGATGTGATTTGAACTTCTCCTCACCTCTGAATGACCAGATCCTGCCCTCTCCTCCGTGTGCCCCTCTGCTCCCTGCAGCAGGAATGGCACAGGAGACACCTGAGCCTTCACTTGGCATTTGCTGAGGGCTGGTGGGCTCACTGAGCTGAAGCTCAGGGTGTCCCTCAAGTCTGTGACTCAGCCCCACTCCCCCCTAAATTCTCAGAAACTCACATTTCTCCAAGGATCCAGGGAGGCCAAGGGGGGTGTTAAAATAACCAGTTGTGCCTGTGATGTGTTTCCTTGCTGCTGGAAGGTTTCCAAAGACATTTCAGGTGCTGATGAGACCTTCCAGCACATCCATTTAGAGTCTGCAGTTTCCCTTCCTTCCTGCATTATTTACCACACAATCCCGAGCTGCTTAAGAGGCTGTTTCAAGCTATTTTCTGAATCATCCTTCCCTCCCTGTGCTGCTTCATGTAATAATCTCTCCGAAATCTATTTTGGGAGTGGCATTTTGCAGCAGAGGGTTGTTTTGTTGGTTTTTTCCAACTGCTCTGTTGCAGATGCAGAAAGTTGGTTTGTTATTTGTGAAGTTGCTGACAAGGACAGGGCTACAGATCCTGTGTCCTGAGGCCTCGCCTTGCTCCCCTGTCCTCTCTGGAATGGGGATGTGGAGGCTCAGAATGATAAGAGCAAGGCTATGCCCATTAATTTGCTCCTGCAGAGCTGCTCCTGATGATCAGAGCTGCAGGCAAGGGCTTTTTTTTCAGAGTTGTGTGAGGATGGCAGCTCATATTGATTTCTTAGAGCAAGGTCCCTGATAAAGGTTTGGATTCCTGAATTATTCTGATACTGTGCAGAGCATCTCAGCAGTCTGGTGAAAAAGAGGGTGGACATTGCCAGCAGCTGGGTAAACTAAAAAAAATAACACAAGAGGGGGCATATATTGAGCTGAACAAATTGGAAAATGTGGTTTGTTTGTTTGTTGTTTTTTTTTTCAGAAACAACCAGAAATCTTGAGAAACACCTCGGATTTTATCCTGGAACCAGACACATTTTGCATCTGATGAACTACACTTCATTTGCTTCCTCAGCTCAGATTCTCAGCCACCCAACTTTCATATTAGATTAATATTTGCAGTTTAGCTGGCCTGCTCTTACCCTGAGAGCATCTGACCGGGAAGTGACTGCACTTCCACGGCACAGGTTCAGAGCCAAAGTGCTGTGCTTGCTTCAGCAGTTTTTGGCCAAGTTCTGTGCAGTTCCCAGCTTTGAAGCATAATTGCCCAACTACAGCACTGCCTCTGGTCTCCAAAGGCCAAAAGGAGAGAGGGAAAGGAGGGAGGTGGGAGGACAGCTGAGAATAGCACATTTCAGATGTGGGATACAGCTATTTCTTTTCAGAGGCCTATTTCTGGAACACTGGACAGCTAAAACAAGAAAGCAAATATAAAATGAAAGATCACGCTAGAAAGCACACACACCCAGACACCATGGCAGGCAAGAGCTGGGGGACCTGTGTAATCACAGCTATAATGATTCTATAATTTCACATCCAAACATAATTAGTCGAGGTACGTTCTTTGACAGCTAGAGATTTGCAAAATTAGGGTCAAGCAGGTTCATTTTTTTAATTGCTCTCATTTCCCCCCTCTGTGTTGTTTCTTGTCGCTTTATAGGCTCCTCCCTGGGCCAAATTCATCCCTGGGGTAACCCCTTTTTTAAAAAAGCCCCCACAAAGCTGATCCTTTATACCTGGGAAGCCTGGAAACATGGCAGCAAACAGCTCTGCCTGCGTGACTGCCCCCTCACGTGCTGGCACATCTGAAGGGCTGTGTGTTCAGCTTGCCAGCCCTAAGAACCCAATTCCCTGGGGGAAAAAAAAATAAAAATTCAACTATAGGCTGCTCTCTGCTTCATACATTATTGCTGTCAACAACAGCAGCAGCAGCAGAGAGTGGGCAAGCAGCCTAATTCCAGCAGGATTAGTGCCCGCAGTTTCGGGTGGCAGAGGGATGTGCAAGGGGCCACTGGAATTTGCAGCCAGGTTCCATTAACTGGTTGGATCCCACCAAACCAAACGAGCCAGGACAGAAAGCTGTCAGTGTTCAGACACCCCATAAAATGGTCTCTCTCAAAGGTGATGCTCCCTTGGTTTGGGCACAGCAGACGTTTGAGTTGTGGGTGCATTTGCTCACTCTGCACCCAGGGGATGGCCCTCGTTTATCTGCATCACCCACAGTCTATCAGCAGTTCCTGTGATTGCCCAAAGCATTCACCACTGACATTTAGGGAGAAATTCCTCCCTGTGAGGGTGGGGAGGCCCTGGCACAGGGTGCCCAGGGAAGCTGTGACTGCCCCATCCCTGGGAGTGTCCAAGGCCAGGTTGTGCAGGGCTTGGAGCAGCCTGGGACAGTGGGAGGTGTCCCTGCCCATGGCAGGGCTGGCACTGGAGGAGCTTTAATGTCCCTTCCACCCCAAACCATTGCAGGATTCTATGATTATTCTATCCCTGGGAATAACAGAGCCCAGCTCTGTGCAAGCAGCTCCCCAGGCAGGAGTCACAGCCCAGTCTGGGGCCAGTGGAGCTCAATTACCTGGCCAGGAGTGCAGTTTCAGCTTTGCATGGAAACAGCCAAGCAGAACAAAGGCAAGAGCCCCAGCACAGCAGAAAAACCCCAAAGCTGTGTCTGGCCAGATGCTGCCAGGCCAGCTCTGTTTGCACACACCTCCCCAGGCACTCAAACACAACAGCTGGAGATTCATGTGGGCATAAATGGTGTGCACACAGACAGGGACAAATTCTCTGTGCCCTCCACCACACACAAGCCCCTGCACTGATTTCATAACTGGGCAATGTGCTCTGGGATGGCCCTGCTGGAGCAGGGAGGTGCCACCAGTGACCCTCTGTGGTTCCTTCCAGCCTGGCCCATCCTGGGATTTCTGAGAGGTGTTTCCTCAATCCGAACCAACAGCACCAGATCTCAGAGGCTGAATCCCATCAGTCCCAGGAACCCCAGCCAGCACTGCCAGGCTGCTTTGTAGGCTGCTGAGGGAGATCATTCCCTACTCCATTAACAAAAGTGAGGAACCATCCACTGACATCCCATTTTAGAGAGCAACACAGTAAACTGCATTAAGTGGAATCTAGGATGCCAGGGGACGAGCTGAAAAGAGAATACACAGCCTGCCAGCAAAGGCAACAGAGTTTGGAAAAAAGAAAATTTAAAAATCACATTACAGCGTTTGCAGCCCCTGTGAGGACACCTGAAGTCTGCACATATGGCTGCTCCTCTGGGACAGCCCTGTCTGCTCGGGGTGGGGGGCAAATCCAAGCGTTTGCATCTCATTATCCAGGCTGGGACACATCAGTCAGGGCTGGCTGAGTGGCTGAGAGTCCCCCAGCGCTGGAATGGGGTGACACTTTGGCAGCATCAGCAGTGGGTTGGCCTTTATCCTTCACAGATGTTGCTGTGCTCAGGACGAGGAGGTGTTTATTTTACAGGATGATGGTGTCTTGGCCTGTGGCACTCAGCCAAACAGCCCAAGGTCAGCTCTCCATACATTGGAGGGTTTCTTTGGCATCTCTCCCAAGCAGCTACAGCGTTCCTGGTTGCAGCACTGGTGGGGAAGGAGGGAGGTGGGGAGCATCCCTAGGAGGGGAATCCTCCAAGTCTGCAATGCTCAGGGTCTGCACAGCCCAAGGCAGTGACACTGGAGCTCCTCAGAGCTCACATATCCAGATGGCAGCTGTGGATCAGATGCTTTAGGTGCAATAAAAGAGAAAATGTCATGTTATTATTCTCACTCATCTTCTTGTCATAACATCATTTATCTCCACTGATCCCACTTCAGGTGCAACTAGACCGGAGTGTGTGCACTGAAGTCCACTGAGCAAAGCCTGGGAAAAGAGTATTTCTGTCTCCACAGAGATTCTTCTCTCCACATGTGCTACAAAGCCAGAACAGCCCTCCTTGGTAAGGGCCAAACCTTTGTCACTGGTCCCTGTGTCAGTGTAGAGTAACTGCACTGAAGCTGAGTTAATCATTCTAGAACTGTCAACTCGTTATTTGCAAACTTTCTAAGTATCCAGAATTAACAGCTCTTGTGGTTTCCAGTGGTGAAAATGAAATCAGAACCTGGCCTAATTTTAATGCAGAGAGCAGAGGAGGATCAAAAAAAAAAGCTTGGCACATCTCTGCCTTCATGGAAAAGCTCTGTGAGGCTGACTCTTTCTAGGTTTGGGGACATTTGGGAAGGACATTGCTCAAGTGACAGCTTTCCACTTTCTTACCTGCACACAGTATTCCTAAATCAGAACACATGGAGCTCCTGAATGGATACAGAGGTTCCTGTTTGTTCATTTTAAACACTGCATTAAGCAGCATTCCCCAATATCTGCTACTGCCCATTATTGATAAAATCAGCTCTCAGACTCCAAGTTTCTGTCTCAGACTGAGATGACCCGATACAGCGACCACTCAGGAGACATAGCTAGAAATCCTCACCCTGAGAGCCATGCTGAGTTCTTTGCATTTTAACAATGGAAAATATAAATACTGCAGGAAGTACTGGAAAAAACCAGCACCTTGTTACTCCAGAAAGGTGAGCATTAGGCAAAAATACTTTAAAATGCAAATTGACTTTATGTACTTTTGAACTGGAATACCCTCACCTTCAAATCCACCCTCCCTCCTCCCCGAGCTTCAGTGGGGATTAATAGTCCTGTCTGCCAAGAGAGTTCAAACACTATTTTTAATCACATCTTACAACCACGCTGTCCCAAATGCTTTGCATGACAAAGCAACCGAGGGAGCAAAAAGAGGGAAAACCGTGAGGCGGAGCCGCAAGGCGAGGGATCAGTTCGTGCCTCGGATCCAAAGCCCTCACAGCAAAGAGGGATCTCAAAAGGCAGAGGCAAGGAAGGGAGGAAAAGCTGTGAGAGATGGGGCTGGAGCAGAGCTGCAGAGCAAGAAGGGGATGTTTGTGAGATGGATGGAGGAGGAGCAGAGAGCTGGGAGGCAAAGGCGAGGGCACTCGAGGACACTGCAGAGCTCGTGCTGAACTTTCTGTTCCCGGCTGCCTGTTTTGGAGAGAGTCCTGGGGATGCCTCCCCTCGGGAGGAGGTTACAGAGCTGACAGGGGCACATTGGCATGCTGAGACACAGCAGCTTTATATGGCACTGCAAAGCCCTGCTGGGCCAGGGCTGGCATCTGCAGGGACCCTTGGTGGCCCACAGCAGTGGCCACGTGTGAAATGGAGCTGTTCCCCTCTGCACAGGACTGGAGCACTTCCCTCAGGTCTGTTCCCTGTGCTGCTCAATTCTACCTCACTCTCTGCAAACTCCCTCGAGCTGGGATTGTGGATCTGGATTAATCTCAGCCAAAAAAGAAGCATCATATGCTTTGCCCAAATCAGTTCAGGGATCCCAGAGGTCATTACAAAAGTAAGTAAATATTAACACACTCCCTTTCAAGGCAGCATTTACAGTCAGAGTGTCAGACCTGGGAAGTTTCCCCTTCTCCAACACACAAGCTGGTGTGGATAGGCTGCAGGAGAGAGGAGGTGGAAGCACAAGCCCAGGGTACCCTGGGGCCCTGCACACCTCCCCAGGCACTGAACCAGGGCTGCAGTCTGGGACGGACTTAAAAATGTGCATTTAGGGTCCACAAGGTCCAGTCACAGGTGAATAACAGAAATACAAATGGTTTGACTCCCATGAACCCCAGCAAGGAGGCATCAAGCCCAATTGTTGAGATTTATAATATTTTAACTCAGACAGTGCCTAACACCAAGGCTCTGGCAGGGGAGGCAGCACCCACCTGTGTTTGCCACCTTTGCCACGGCAGCACAGGGAATGTTCCTGGCCTCTGCCTCGCTCCTCATGCTCCCAAATGCCATGTGGACCCAAGGCTCAGCACTTCTGCAGCTCTTTTCTGTGTGCCAGAGGCCTGTCCTCCATACAGGAGGTTGGTTTTTTTTTGGTTTTTTTTTTTTTGTTTCTTTTGCTGAGGCACATACTGTGTTCATTTTCCAGAAAGGAGCTAAAAGCAATCAGTCTGTTTCTTGGAAAAGGGCAGGGGGTGTCTCTGCAGTCAGCCAGCAGTGACCTGAGCTCCAGAGGATGGAAAGGAGCACAATGACACTTCTGTGCTGCTCAGGACCTGATTAGAAACAAACTGGCATTAACCTCACCCCACGTAGGACAGACACAAATGCCAGGACACAGAAATCGTGAGGGCTGTTTACAGTGGAAATGTCAGAGCATCTCAGCCCTGCTGGATACACAAAGGGCTGCTGCTCCCACCCCAGCTCAAACTAAATCCTGCAGAAGGGATTCTGCCTCTTCTCCCCCTGCACCACATGTGGTCCATCATCAAAGCCTGCTCCCTGCACTCTCTAAACTTACTTTCCTAAAATGATAAATCTGCCTTGGAGAAAAGGCCACTGAGAAAGTTTCAGGCTGAGGAGAGGGATTTTGAAAGCCCTGTGCTCAGAAGCAGGAACCTGTGCTGAATCCTAACTAGAACATCTCCTGGGCACACTCATGGTAATTATTACATAAGGAATAGTTTAATATGAGATTAAGTTCCTGCATCCTTTGTACTCCACAGACAAAGTACAAGGCAGGCAAGGAAACAGAGCAGCTTTATAATTGTCTCATGTTCACACACATGACTGCAATTGCTGCTCAGCTCTTTAATAGCACAACACAGACCTGAAATCAGAATTCCTAATTCTTCCACTAAATTCTCAGTGCAAGGAATGTGGGATTGGGCACCATCACACAGGGCAGTGTCCTTCCCATGCTCTCTGCTTACTGGGAACCCCTGGAAAGGCTCACACTGAAATCTGGTCCTGCACTGTAGCAGATGCTGTTGCCCATGAAAACAGCCTGCACACACTGCTTTGTTTTTGTAGGGTTGCTAGGGAGCACTGTTACTATTATTGATTTTTGTAAGGCCTCTTATCAAAACAAGTTATTCCACACGCACCACAAGTAAGGAAGCCTGGTTCCCTACAGCTTCATGTCCTTCATCCCTGAACTTTAATTCCCAATGGCCCCTCCCTCTCCCCAAAGCTGGGATCTCCCTCCCACAGCCCTGCTTGGCAGAGCAAGAGCTGGGTCACAACTCTGAACTTGTTTATTGGCTGGCTGGGAGCTGCAAACAGTGGCTGATTGCTAAATTTGGCCTATTTCGCTCTCACTGGGGGATTAATATTGGACTTTCTCTGCTATCCAGTCATCAGTCTGCATGAAATTTGTAAGAACTCGTTCTCTCTGCGATTTGATGACTTTAGTTGAAAATTGGCCAAAAGCTTTTTCTGAGAGGAGAAGGGAGCAGTGGATGGGCAGGAAGTCAAGCTGCACAGTGTGGAAATCAGGCTGGAAGCACATACTGTAAGGAACTACCTCAATTTTGCAACCAAACACAGAGGAAAAAACCAAACCACCTCATTCAGCCCCAGATACTCAGGATCATTTTTGTAGCTGCATCTGATAGTGATTCCTCTGACACAGACTATTTACTGAGCACACCTTGGATCTGGCAAGTGTGACTGTCAGAACACTGATGTGATGAATATTCACACGTCAGGATGTTGCAATTTTAATGACATAGATACCATTAAAATGCCAGGGTCCAGAGTGCAAAAGCAAATGGAAAAGGCCTGAGAAACCCAAGCCTTGAAGCTGGCCACTTGTTAATGGCAGCTTTGCACCTTTTCTACCACACAGGAGAGATAAGGAGCCTTCACTCTCTCGAGTTTTCCTTTCAAAGGACTTTCTTTGGGAAAATTTCTCATGGTTGCTAACAAACATGGAGCTGCACCAGCCTTAGCAACACGGGGGGAGCGTAGGTGTGAGGCACCTGTGAATACTGCAACGTGTCTCGGTGTATTTGTGTGTTTGTGTGTGTGTTTGTGTGTCCTGACAGGGGTTTCTGCTCAGGGATGGTGCCTGGGGGTGCACAGACCCAGAGGCACAGGATCTGCTCCTCTGGTCACCCTTACAGCACAGCACGTGAGTAAATGTGGAAGGCAGCACTGCCAGGGGGAATCAGGACCATGTAAACACACACACACATTGGCACAGGGTGCTGGAGGTGGGCAGACACCTGTGGGCATCATTTCAGGCAGGCTCACCCAGAGCCAGGTGCCCAAGACCATGTCCAGACAGCTTTTCAGTATCTCCAAGGATGGAGAGTCTACAAACTCTTTGGGCAACTTGTTCCAGTGCTTCCCAGTGTTCAGACCCTTTTGTGTTTTACTGTGCACCCATTCCCTCTTCTCCTGCCACTGGGCACCACTGCAAAGAGCCTGGCTCTGTCTTCTCTACACCCTCCCTTCAATTACTGTACACAATAGAATGGGATAGAATAATTGAGGTTGGAAAATAACTCCAACCCGATCGAGTCCAGCCTGTGCCCCAGCCCCAACTTGTCCCTAGCCCAGAGCTCTCAGTGCCACATCCAGGCCTTCCTTGGGCACCTCCAGGGATGGGGACTCCAAACCTCCCTGGGCAGTTCCAAGGCCTGAGCACCCTTTCCATGGGGAAATTCCTGCTGCTGTCCAAGCGGAGGACAATGGCCCTGGCCCAGCCTGAGGCCGTTCCCTCTCCTCCTGTCCCTGTTCCCTGGGAGCAGAGCCCGACCCCCCTGGCTGCCCCTCCTGGCAGGAGCTGTGCAGAGCCAGCAGGGCCCCCTGAGCCTCCTTTGCTCCAGGCTGAGCCCCCCCAGCTCCCTCAATGATGAGATCCCCTCTGAGTCTTCCCTTTTCCACACAGAACAGTCCCAGCTCTCAGCTTCTCCTCATCAGAGTTGCTCCAGCCCCTTCATCATCTTAGGGGCCCTTCACCGCATTCCCTCCAGTAGCTCCACATCTCCCTTGTCCTGGGAAGCCCAGCACTGAACACAATACTCCAGACATGCTTAGGAACACAATCCAGAGTTCCTAAGAACTGTCACGAGGGACAGCACCACCAGCAGAGTGACAGGAACTGGGTTTTGTGAATATATTCTTCCTAAACCTGGAGGCTTCTTTCTCCTTGCCTTCCTATTCTGGTGTGACTCAGGGACAAACAGCCTCAGGTGAGGAGGAATTTGGTGACAAGGAAAAGGGAAAAAGAGCCAGGACCTGGAAATGCACTGACCCTACAAAGCAGGGCTGTGCACCATTCCCAGGCTCTCCAGGCAATCAAGGACAAAGCAGCAGCTCTTAGATCAATATCTCAAAGAGGTCTTCAAACATTGCTACCCATCAACAAGAGAAGAGTTTCATCTCGTGTGAACAGCTCACTCCCCAGAGTCCCACCACATTCAGCAGGGTTCTGTTTATATTGAAGAAGGCTTTTTATTGACTCTTTTCTCTCAAATAATTGATAAACTCCTCCTGCTGCCCCACTTTGATCAGCCTCAACCCCAGTTGTGCCCAAGGTCTGGTCTAGTTCCAGCCCATCTCATTATCTCAAGCACCAGGAGCAGGTGGTGTTTACAGGACTTGGATTTCTGCACAAAGAACACAAATCTGGAGGCCACACTGGGACACAAAACTCATTCAGGACAAACACAATTCATCCCTATTTCATTCTCTATCTCTGTGCTTTTTTCTATCCCATTTCTTTTTCCTTCTGCTTTCCCATTACTTTTCCTTCCTCCTTGTCTTTTCCCCTCTCAAGGATGGAGTCAGCATCCATTGAAATCAGGGAGAAAACTTCCACAGCCTTCAGGTCTTTGGAACCTTTCAAACCATCTGACCTCTCCTTCCTGGGCAGCAAAATCACCTCAGTGAGTGTCCAGTATGGGGAGAGCATTAAACCAGAGAACAAAATGAAAACCATGAGAGATTCCAGGCCAAACTCCCTGGTCCAGTTCAGACTTTTTTTCCCCAGGATTTGCTATGCCAGGATGGATTCAGGGAGTTGTGGAGAGCCCTAAGGTTCCCCCTGAGCATCCTTTTCTCCAGGCTGAGCCCCCCCAGCTGCTCCTCAGAGCACTGACTCCTAATTCAGAGTTCATTCCTCCTTTCAGGGTTTTCAGCCCCCACAGCCCCCTCACCCTTCACAGATGCTCACAGTGTGTCCCACCACACCCCATCCTGTCCCAGCACAGGCAAGGCTCAAACCCTGAACCTGAACCCCAATTCTCCCTCCCAGTTGCTGCCAGGATTTGCCAAGCTTTCCATTCAGCCATGCTCAGCTTGAAATTAGGCTCTGTGCTAAGCACTGTGGGAAGCTGCAATGGAACAAAATGGACTACAAGGTTGTCGGCCTTATTTTTCACTCCTTACATTAACTAATTAGCTTTCTTCCTCATTAAAGTCCCTTCAAGCATATCAATTACCCAGCTCTGATGGCAAGGACAGTACAATAGCCCTCAGTGCAATGAGATGAGTTGGAATTCAGCACAGCAGACCAACAGGGTGGAGGATTGGGTTACCCGTGTGTCAGCAAAAGGGCATTATTCTCCTGACCTCCCTTGTGCAACAGGAGCTGAATGGTGGTTAGGAGAGGGCAGAGGAAATGCCAGCAAAACAGCACAATAAGCATCTTCCAAGGAGCTGCAAGGGGAAACCAGGGCTGTGACAAAAGGCAAGAGAAATATTGAGGCGTTGGTTTAAAATTAGGACAGCCTAAAACTTGGCCTCGGTCTTCTTTTGTTTCTATCTGCTGGGAGCAGCCTCGCAATTTGTGTCTTGGCTCAAACAATTGCACCTCTCCCCTCTAGGAAAATGGTGAAGACAAGGGATCTGCGCCCCTGCTCTCAGAAGATCATGGCCCAGCACTCACCCACAACAAATGTGTTTATCCCAGCAACTCAGCACAGCAGATTTCCATAGGAAAATTTAGGATGTGTTTGTTTTTGCCAAGCCAGTTTGTTACAGGAATATCCCATTTGTGCCCTGCTGCATTACCTGGGTCTTTGGCATTGTCCTGAGCTGTCCATTCCCCATCTGCCAGGGGCTGTCACAGCTCTGCTCCCCTCAAATGCAAATGATGCCATGGGCACCAACAAACCCAGGCAGAGGCACTGACACCCTATCTGCTCATCCCAAACCCCCACATTCAGCTGCTTACGTGCATGGGGCTGCACTGCTCGGTGCAGCTGAATACTTAAAAGCACCCAGACAATAAGAATGCATTAAACTTTTATCTCCAGTGCTACAGCTACAATAAGCAATCAAAGAAATTGCCACTCTCCCAGGGCTCCCGATTGCCTAAAGGAAACTAACTTTTGTCTGGGTGTGTGGATGTGTGTGTGTGTGAGGAAAGATGGATAAAAGGATCTCAAATACCAGCTGCAGTGTTTGGCTACTTTGCATTAGGCAAATGATGAGCACTGAGCACAGCACGAAGCTGGGGCAAAGGCAGTTTTATGCACTCACATACAGGGAAGAAGAAATAAGACATTTTTCACTCCAAAGATTGCATGAGCAAGCCCAGTTTTGGGGCTGTTTTTTCTCTTTTTGCCCCAAATGTGAGCTTTATAGGAGACAATTACCAACCTAAAATGCCTTTCAGAGCCACATTATGAAAAAAAACCCTTTGCACAAGGCTGTCTTTCCCATAATACAATTTGGGGGGCCTGGATGTCACTACAAGGCAGGTGTAACTCACCTTTCCATGAGTGGCAGCAATAGCAGGATTATCAAATTACATCATAGTTTCTAAAACTATGACAAACTAACTGAAAACCTCTCATAAAATTACAGATATTCCTTTTCAATTTACTCTCTGGCCATTTAATGATGTTGAAATTTCATTTCTCATGAAATATCCACAAACTGGCCACTTCCCTCATGAAATATGCATGACTTATAGAATTCCTTATGCTCTTGAGAAAATAAACCACTTTAATCTGAGAAAATTCTCCATTTTATAATGTCAGAATGATTTATTTTCCTTTTTTTGACTCAGAAGCAGGGTGGTGTCAGAAAAGAAGGTGCTTAGCATGTTCCAGCCTTTTAGTATGAAGGGAAACACTAAAAAAAAACCCCAAACAAACCCAAAAGCTGATACAGATAATTTCAAAACAAATCTTTGCTTTTCCAACTTTGTCTTCTTGTTTATTTTCCCACAATCCTTTAATGGGCAAAATTCCCTGGTAAGAAATCATGGTATTGAAACAACTTTCTGTTTGCAATCCACTTTGTTTCTTGGTTTCCCATTTCTCTGTGGATGTTTTCTCTGTCCTGCAGATAAAACTGTGTGAGCAGGAGCGAGGTATTTGCTACAGGAACTAGAACACCATTTTCTCCATTTGATTTTTAACACAGCTCTAGGAAAAAAAAATAAGATTCCCCCATCACCCACCCCACGTGCACAATTGTCTCACTTACAATAGCACCTTTCAGCAAAGGATCTGCACAAGCTTTACCAAGGAGAAGTGTTATAATTTACAGTGTGTTAAAAATATCCTTTACAGCATATTAAAAATAACCTTTTTGAGAAGTTCTTGATGTTCAAAGCTTGGTTGGGTGGAGCTGTGAGCAACCTGGGCTAGTGAGAGGTGTCCCTGCCCGTGGCAGGGGCTTGGAACTGGATGAGCTTTAATGTCCTTTCCAACCCAAACCATTCTGTGTGAAATAACTTTGTTCCTTTAGAGCCTTAAACATTTCCACCTCTGTGAGTATCTCCCTCAGTCTGGGATTTCTGCAGCAGCTTGGGCTGTTACACACACCTTTGCTTTGCATTCTTTCATGGTTTTCCGGTTCCAGAAAGACCTCAAACTAACGTCCTCTCACCCCATCCCCAAAATATCGAGGGGATATTTTAAAATCAGAGGCAGAAAAACATTTCCCTTTGCAAATGGAGCAGCTGTGAGAAAAAGGAGTGTGTCTCCTTCTCAGGATGAGGAGGGTAAGACACACAAGCCTCAACTGAAAGCCCCAGGAAGGAGATTTCATGAAGAAATGTGCTTTTGTTCCTTGAGAATAAGCAGCATCTTCCTGAGACCCATCATTTTGATTCACTGTTTCACGTGTAAATAATTTACCAGGCTAAAAGGTCAAGAGCTGCAGGTCCTTAGAGAAGGGGAGAAAAGTGCAAGCTGTAAATAAGGGACGAGTAACTTATGTGGAGCATAAAACCTGTTATAGGCTACACACAGATCCACAAATCCACACAGAAACAGGGAAATCCCAGCTCCATAACCACCACACAGAGGCAGAAATAACCTCTATCCCATGTTTGCCTCCCCTTGAACTTGACTTGAGAGCAGGAAGCACAGCAAATACGATCTTTTGGGATGGAAATTACACTTTTAAATGAGACCCACGACGCCTAGATGCACTGCTGATGGATGCATGAAACAGAGGGGCAAAGGAAATTAATTTTCAGCCTCCTTGTTTTCATCTTTTCATCCTCTGATGTCAGGGTAATTGCTCCTCTACTCCTGGATGTGACAGTGCAGTCCTTGCCTCTCTGCAGAAGGTGAAGGAACAGCTGCTTGCCTTTCTGACACCAGCGGATTTCCAATCAGCTGTCAGGCAGCATTAGGTCCCTGAATGCTTCCAGCCTGTCACGCTTTCCTCACGCTCAGGAACTCGAAATGTGGGGCTGCACTCCCCAGTTTGAGGCAGAAAGGATCAAACCTGCACAGGTTCAAAGCTATAGCAAGTTCCAGGGAAGAAAGCCTGGACAGACAAGCAGTACAGACGAGCAAAGGACCACTGAGGACCATGGTTTGTTATCCTGATGTGGATATTCAAGTGGAAAGATCAGAAATAAGCAGCACTCTGTCCCACACACACCACTCCTCACAATGGTTTTTATAGCAGCACTGCCCTCAATAGTAAAATCCATGGTATGGAAAATTTCTCAGGCTCAGGCAAGAAAAGTAAATAGTGGGCTTGGAGAAATGGGATTTTATCCAGCAGTTTGCACAGATAGCCCAGGTTTTTGGGTTTTCTCCCATCTCTGACACTCCATTTCAGAGCAATCACAAGCAATTCACTTCTCCACCAAAAAGCCTCTATTTCCCTGCCTAGAGGGGCAGTTGTTGAATTCATCAGCTTAATTGGCATTTTTTATAAACATTTATAAAACATGTGAAAACTTCAAATGCAAGGCAAATATTCCAAGGGATTATATTACACAGATACACTCCAAGGTTTCATTTGATGATCTAGTGTGGAAAATTACCCCTTCTGCATATATGGCAATAATGTTTATATTATTTTTCCCACATGCTTTTAGCCTCTCATAATAATGGAAACAATGATATAAGAATGAACAACTGACATTTCTGTTTGAGGACACAGCATGCTTCTCCTCTGAAAAGCTCTGCAGCCACTCTGCTTTACAAATATATTTTCCTTTGGTGCTTGAAGACACTTTGAGCTCCAAATTGTTGCAGTTACAAGACAGAAACCACCAAAAAGATAGAGAATAAAACACCATCCTGTGGAGATGGGCATGTTGAACACAAATTCTGTTTACTGACATCTCTGTTTTAACACCAGCCTCTTCTATATTATGCATATGCATGCACACACTCCCATATATATATTTACATATAAAATAAACCAATGTGTAAATTTCAATGCAGTGTTTCAGAAATAGAGTGATTCACAAAGTGTGTGGTGTATACAGCATATGTTGCACGGATAATATGTTGCCCAGCACAAATGGCAAACATGCAGGGAATATACATTTTCTTCCAGGGCTCTGGAGCCTCCGAAAGGTTGGCAGGCTGGGTGCAGGGAGCACATTCCTTGGGAGAGAATTACGGGCTGGGGAACATTCCTGCAGCTTCCCAACTCTTTCAATAATTTGCCACCTGCGTGGCCAAGCTGTTCGTTCTGTAAATCTCCAGGATGTAAAAACGCTGGCGCTTCCTGCGGCTGCCAAAGAAAGCTCCCGGCAGCGCTGACCCCGATCCCTCCACACCCCCGGGGAACGCGGCTTTAACTCCTTCCGAGGCTGAGGCAAAGCTTCAGCAGCGACTTTGGAACTGCTGACACCAAATAGGCCAAACCCAAGCGCACATTTCCTCTGCTTCAGCAGTTCCTGCTCTCTCCTGACCAGCAGGGTTGTGTTCCTGGACTCAGATCCCAACAGGCTGCCCAGGGAATGGGCACAGCCCCAAGGCTCCAGGAGAGTTTGGACAGCGCTCCCAGGGATGCACAGGATGGGATTGTTGGGGTGTCTGGGCAGGGCCAGGGCTTGCACTGGATAATCCCTTCCTTCTCAGGATATTCCATGTGAATATTCCATCTGAGCTTCTGCAAAACAATACAGCCCTACCAAAGTAGGCAAACGTGGCCCACAGGCAGCAGGCACAGCTGGAATGCGCCAAAGGGAAAAGAGCAAATGTAGCCCCACTGCCACCCTGCTGGATTCACCGTGGTTTGGATCAGCTCGTTCCAAATCTCTCCGTACAGATCCCATGCACAGAGGCAGCAGGGCAGGATCTGGGTTGCAAACACACCTGGGAAAAAGCTCCCCTGCTAAGAACAGCAAAGCAGATTTGGGTCTGTGCTGCTGGAGGTCCCAGCACAGGGAGGAAGGGAAGCAGCTTCCACAGCTCCTGCCCGGGAGCAGCCGGGTTGTGCCTCTGCACCGGTGCCCGTGGCAATTCCATCTGCATTTCAGCACAGGCAGGGCCTGGCCACAGCCACCTCTTCCAGGTTTCTCCATCTTAATCATTGTCAGGAACAAAGCTGGGAGAAATCAGACTCGGTAGCTGGCTTCTCATTTTGTGGCAGAGGTTGCCAGGGCAAGGAAGAGCAAACTGCCAACTATGTCTCCTCTGAACAGTTTGTCTTTTAGCAGGGATGTGGGAGCTGGAGGTGGAAAACCTCAAGAGAGGGAATAAACCTTCTCCTCTTTACAGCCACAGTGATGACCCCCACTGCAAATCACAGAATCCCAAGATCAGTGAGGCTGGAAAAGACTTCCAAGTCCATCGAGTCCACGCTGTGCCCCATCCCCACCTCGTCCCCAGCCCAGAGCCCTGAGTGCCACATCCAGGCCTTCCTTGGGCACCTCCAGGGATGGGGACTCCAAACCTCCCTGGGCAGCCCCTGCCAATGCCTGACCACCCTTTCCATGGAGAAATCCTCATTATCAGGGATCAAAAAGCAAGAACACTGCACAGAACAGGGTTCACAGGATACTCTGGAGTGTTGGCTCTTCCAGCATCTCCAGCAGCTGATGTGCTCCTGAGCACTGGAGATGGGCAGGATCATACCAGGCCTGGTATCAGGCCAAAGACAGAGGTAGAAATGTGGTCTCCACTGCAGAGGAAGGGAACAAACTCCATCTGCACAGAGGGGTAACAGAAAACACACCCTGCAGCAGGAATTGATTCATACAAGCTTAATGCCAATGAGGAGCTGAGGGGAGAGGGACCCACACGAGAGTGAGCACTGAGGAAAGCACAGGCAGGACTCCACTGCTGTGTATTCCACATGGGGAGCAGCAGCCTGCCAGCTACACAGCCCTTCCAGGACCTTCTGGGTCGTGCAGGATCACAATGGTGAGTTTTCAGTGAGGGCTTTAAAGAGCACCCATGAAACCAGATTTCATCCCCACCACTTTTTTGCAACAACTTGGTTTTATCAGCCAGTTGTAACAACCATGAACTCTTTGCAGGCAGCTGCAGCAGAGGGTGGCTTTTTCCCTATGATATCAGAATTTCCACGGAAAGAGGTGCTGGTTTACAGCTCTTGTGATTGTGGTGACAGGAGGAGGTTGAAGATTGGGGTTGAGAAAGGAGGAAACCTGCAAGGCAGTGGTGACAAACACTGATAAAAAAAGGACTGACCTCTGGCTCTGATCATCTCTGACAGAAAGTGTGACTGGAATTAAAGTTCTTTACAAATTGGAATTACAATTATATCTCCACATCTCCCTGGTCAACCAAAGGAATGGGGTTCAGGGGAAATATAGCACAGGAAATAAGATGAAAAATCATTGCTTTGATTGTCATATTGATCCAAATATCTTTCAGCACCTTATTTTCTTCTATTTATTTCACCTGAAATAATCTTTCTCCCTAAGCTTTACAAGTTTGCTTCCCCCCAGCCTAAGGATTTACCCCATCATGAGAACTGCATCTTCAAAGCAGCAGCAGAGAGGTAAAATTTCTCCTTCCTTGAATCTTCTACTGACCTGAACTGTGCAAACTGCCTAAAGCTTTCCTTGAGGCCATGGATATAGGGAGAGTTCAGAGATCTCATAAATTTTGTACTAGAGATGTGATTCAAGGAGAGGTTCACAGTTCTCCTCCCTGGGGGCCAGGCTGCTTTATCTGAGACACCACAGTTTAATGCTCTCGTTGTGTGCTGTGATGTCAGGCAAAAACACACAGATAAAAAAGATTAAATGCTCTGTTTTTCTCTTTCCCCCTGCTACAGATCTCAAAACTATTAAACACTGCTTGACCTCGACCCTGCAGCTTGTAAGAGAACCCATGAACCCTCATTATCCCTCATAACTACCTGGTTTCTGCCTTGAAACATCAATTGTGCCAGCGTGAGAAACAGGTCACTGCAGCCACCTACAGAAAAAGGAAGAGACCTCACACAGGGACTCGGAGCGGGGCTTTGCTCCTACAGCAGGATCAGCACCAGTGACAAGGCAGCTCCAGACAAGCTGGGAGCATCCCGGGTACGAGAGGTTGCACTGAGGCTCTCCCTCTCCTCATCACGGATTCTCAGAGTCTCTTACAGTAATTTGTTAATTGGGAGGGATTTTCACTTGGGCCAGTCCCCAGTAAACCCTGGGCTGGATTCTGTGCTGCTGAAGGGGTGGGTTTGCCCTTGAAGGTCGCTGCATCCCAGCATTTCAGTGGGAAGGAGCATCCCGGGACAGCGGTGGGGAAAAAAAAAAAAAATCCATCTTCTCCTTCGCTCCCTTGCTGCTGCCAGGGTCCCAAGAGAAGGACCATCCCTCTGCCTTCCGCTGCTGCTTCCATAATGAGGATAAAACCCGTTAATTACGTCCCTGGCCGGGTGAGAGCGGAGGAGCGAGCGGGAGGCAGCGGGACTGGGATGGGGACCGCGGCCGCCGGGTGCCACCTGCCGGGATGGGCGCGCTGCTTCCCCGCTCCCTGTCCCGGTCCCTGTCCCTGCTCCCGACCGGCAGCCGCCTGCTGGCACCAGTGACAGGCGGGGGAACGGCTGGAGCTGTCAGGGGAGGGGTATTTTGGATGTCAGAGAAAGGTGCTGGGCACTGCCCAGGCTCCCCAGGGAATGGTCTCGGCCTCAAGGCTGCCAGAGCTCCAGGAGCGTTTGGACAGCGCTCCCAGGGTTGCACTGGATGGGGTTGTTGGGGTGTCTGTGCAGGGCCAGGGGTTGGATTTGGATGATCCCTTTCAACCCAGGATATTCTGTGATTTCCCGGCCCGCAGGAGAAACCAGGGCCATGTGCCCCCGAACGAGGACGTGCAGGGTCCAGCCACATCTCTGTTTTATCAAACGTGTTCCTAAGATGGTTCTAAGCAGTCCCAGACTGTCCTGTCAGTGCTGTCACACGTGTGGCACCAGCACAGGGCTCAGCCAACCAGTCAGTAACCCACACCCATCCCTGCGGCTCCCACCGGGGCGCGGCACTTCCACGATTCCAGGGATTCCTTCCTGCCCGGGGTTATCTCCCCGTGCGAGGGCAGCGCTGCCCCGGCGCGATGCCGGGCGAGTGTCACAAGGCGCGGGGACAAAGGGCAGCCGGCAGCTGTCAGGCAGGAATGCGATTCCAGGGATACCTCTGAGTGCCTGGGTGAGTCGTGGGGGTTTCACACCCGACCCTGAGAGCGCCAACAGGGAGCGGTGACAGGGAGCAGGAGGAGGGATGCGTTGTCTTCTGCAGCAGGAGCTCCCCAAAACACGACGGTCACAGAGGTGTCGGGGTCTGTACACGCTGCCGTTTGTCCCTCTTCTTTCCTCAAAGCTTCCCTGGGAGGGTGGGGAGGCCCCCAGAGAAGCTGTGGCTGCCCCATCCCTGGAAGTGCCCAAGGCCAGGTTGGACAGGGCTTGGAGCAACTTGGGACAGTGGAAGGTGTCCCTGCCCATGGGAGGAGCTTTAAGGTGCCTTCCAACCCAAACCATTCTGGGATTCTGGGATGGATTACATTCCTGCACTGCTTGTTCTCCTGCATTAGGATGGGAATATGATCATGAGCACAATTATTCTGTACAACGTGACTAGGAAGGAAACAAAACCAATGTGTAGAATTTGTTCCCTGCAGCTCTCAGGTACAATGGGTGTCCCCTGTCAGGGACTGGTGTCCGGGGGGCCTTTGGCACTGCCCTTGCTTTGTGTGACAAATGGAACTCCCGTCCTGATGGAAACACAGGGTGACACCAGAGCATCCAGTCGCACACCTGGAGCATCCCTGTGATGGTGAGGCACACCCAGGCCCTCTGCCCGGCTGACCCTGCTCCGGGAGGACACGGGGGGCCCTGTGGCCGCCCTGGCCGGGTGGTCCCGGCACCACCGTCCCCGCCCTGCCGCTCTGAACTACAATTCCCAAGGTGCACCGCAACACCACCACCCTGCTCTTCCGCTGCCTTGCTGCGCCGCGCCGCGGTGCTCACTGGGATTTGTAGTTCTCCGCAGCTCTCAGCCTCTAGCGCCTCTCCTGCTGAGAACTCGCCTCCCCGTGATGCACCGCGCCGCGGCGACGCGATCGGCGCGCG